>JABASI010006254.1:0-11105 GCA_019776505.1 Tomocerus nigrus
CATGATTAAATTGGGGCATATTTTTTCATAAATTGCCTTCTGCAAACGCAATGTGCCAGGAATTTGGAATCCAAAGTTGACCGAAACAAAGGTCTATCTATACCTCCCTTACCTCACTCCATGCAAACCCCAAGCGGACCTTTTTTCTAAATTATTCCTGTAACTGCCGGCCAATATTCTTAATTTCTCTTGCCGAAAGTTGAGATAGTTGGCTTTATACATGGTTAAAATTAGAGTCCCCTCAGTCTTCATTGAACCGAAATATTGCTGAAAATGTAGGTGTATATATACTTTTGTACCGCACTGTAGTAATTCCCGATCAGTTTTGGGGCCACCGTTGATGTTCGTTGTACACGATTTTGGGCAGAGAATTTTCAAGGTCCTCTCTGTATTTATACAACTCATAGTCAGTTATGGTTAGTCGATTGAGAATCGGGTGTTTTGCTGTTGAGATTGGTTTACAGTGTCGATAATGATAAAGCAAGGCAACATCAGATTTCATAATGTTTGATTTATCCGTAAACCGATGATCAACTTGGTTAAGATATTTGGTGACCAAATGATGTCCAACGGAGACAATTTCTCTAGGATTTACAATATATTTAGATCTCATGTCAGCATTCCATATCTTTTTTGTTCTAGTAATACAATTGAAAACAGTCCATTGCATTCTATTTCTGGAGTATTTAAGAGATACATTGTTTACTGGGCAAAATTCTTGACAGAAAAACGTATTTCTAATGAGTAACTGATGATATTTTTCATAGTTCTGTAAAATATTTAAGAGATTAGTCTTCCTAGACCCCTGGGGAACTATAAATTCATCAACATCTACAAAAAGAACTCTACTTTCTTGCATATTATTATACAAGCAGTCATTCAATGCCGCAAGAGTTCCAAAGTCCCATAATTCACTTACGTTGCCCGTTGGCAAATTCCAATAGTTCAATCGAATATTTACTTTTCCAGTTTTGTGAAGATTTCTCAAATAATATTTTACTCCAGGCGAAATACTCAAGTCATAAAATGTGAACCGAGTTACTCCCATTCTGAAATAGTAAGATAAAAACTCTACTATTTTTGTCACATCATCCATGGGGCCAAATAGAGGACGTACACAAATGCTTAGGCTAATATTACTAGTTGGAGAATCTATTGAATTATTAGTGGGAACTATTTTCTGTGGATTGTGGTTCACACGAACTAATTTATCTGGGTAGTTTTCTACTCGAATGGGATACAAAGCAACATGCATTTCCTTTTGGTATGTGAAATCAGTTAAATTGACATAGCAGTTGAAAAAGGCAGCAGAGAAAACCTTAACTCCTTCTTCAATAATCGTATAAGTTAATGTATGACCGAGTGCGAAAATCATATTTCCATTTTCATTCTCTTGATATACCCGGCAGTAGTATCTGTGGCCCAAGAAAGTCTCGTCTTTGATTTTCAGCCAGCTTATTGGATTTGCTCGAATGATTTCTCTCGCAGGTGGCATTCGGATAAGTCCGACAATTCTAATGAGAGATAAGTGATTGCTTGAGGCGGACAGTAGCAAATTCCTGGAATATGTTCTCTTGTCCAAGTAGGCACTATAAATGTAAACAGTGTCGGAGACTCTTGTCCATACATTGCTTTCTTGTTCAAAGTTCGATATCCTTTCACGAGGATAATTATCATTTGAGTTGACACACGTGTTTCCCTTAAAATATTCAATTTCATTTCCTCTCATGCCAAAGCCCATCTGCGTAGTTGTTTCATCACTGTAATCAAAAGCTCTGCTTATGACAAAAGGAAGACTTGTGATACCGCAGATAGCGACTAAGAAAATTATTAATATTATGACAACTTGGGCAAATGCGACACAGGAAATGGAAAGACAGTGGCTCTTTACGTTGAAAGGTGAAAGAGGTACAATAATTCTACTTAAACACTTCCGGATATTGGATATCATTCTCAGACGCATTTTCTCGGAATTTCTTAGTCCTTATTCATTGTAGTGGCATTTTGAAACAAATGAGAGTTTATATGTAGTAATTTTCCTGAGAACGTAATGACTGACAATGATTAACGTTTGTATCACGCTGACAAGAAAACTATTGACGAATACATTGGGATTTCATCGGGGAAAATTCCAAAGCTACAGCTATACAACTTTTACAAGCATATTCAACTCTCCTTCTTCTCGGCTGAAAAAGTAGAACACATTTCATTCAATCAGTTTGTTCGGCACGATATGCTATTAAAATTTACAGTCCAATTTATCATTTGATTCATGTTTTTTCTCTACTTTATACTTGTACTGACACAGCCAAGGCACTTTTGCACTATCGCCCGTGTGCACACAAAACACCGAATTTGCAATTTTTATAACACTTTCTTTCATTCGGCATGTTTTCATATCTCACACGGCATAAGTACATTATAATCTGTTCTATTCATGTACGCATTGAACTATTTTGTCATCAATACCTACCATTATGTACTTATACAACCATTCGTCTCATTATATCCGGCACAAAAGTGCTATTTAGAAGAACTGACGGATGAATTGCGTAGGCTGCCTCACTTCAACCTCTCATACAGCTTACCCTATTCCCAATTCCAGTTTTATATGTATTATTCCAAGGTATTGGAGCTGGAGCCAAGTCTCTTAACTTTTCCATACCAGATATTTTCGGTTTTCTCTTTTCACTCCGATTCTTTCCCCTTTGACAACTTGGGAAATTGGAATTGGTACAAGAAGTAGTTTGCTAAAACTCCTTGTCTCATTCCCAACATTCCATTCGCACAAATAACATGTTTTCCCACTGATAGTACAATCATTGTGAGTCACTCACTTAAGTTACCGTCAAAGACACCTACTTTTACTGGTTTGCAAACACACCAATTGTGACTTTGTGACAATCCGAATTTCATTACCATCTTCTGCTAAACAAAATCACAAATGTACATTCTACACATATTCTATCTTAATTTTGGTATTATATAATATACGAAAACCAGCACAAGAAGAGTAGGAATTATGTTCATCTGTACAAACAAAGCCAATTCCATTTTAAACAAATGGAAGAGAAATGTTTCCTTTGTTTTTCGTTTACATTTACGCAAAGTTAACACGATGGCACTCCAATTGTTCTTTCTGTTATTGATCACCAATGAATGTCAAAGTGGTAATTTAAGATACGGCGAATTGTCATGTGCTGACCTTAAACCACGAAATATTGACCAGTACAAAGAACCAGATTACAGCCACTTCTTCGGCTTCGGAGGAGGACAATATCGGTTGGGCAAAAGACATGTTGATTATGATCATATTCCCTATAAGCTCACCGTGGTTGGAAAACGATACAAAAGAAACTCGGAACTAATCGGTAAAATTATGCTAATTATTTCTACCTACCTGTACATATCCAAAGTTCGAAGCACCTTTAATATTTGCTAGCGTACCCATTCTTTTAAGCATGCGTTCATGATTATCGTTGGAAGACATAAGAATCTTTAGCGCATAATATTGTGCAATTTGAGAATGTACAGATAATTTTAATTTGCAGTTAAACAATCCATTACAGCAGTAAGCAACCTTAGATTTTTAGGTATATATACCTTTGTCATTACAGAATACAAGTGTACACCAAGCGTAACCCTTTACAGGATCGTTATTCTATTAATATTTATGAGCATAGAAATCTTTGTGATTTGCATAAATATGAACGAATCTGAATGACTGACATTTACAGTTGTAATTGATTAATTTTATGATAACAGTCCGAGTTGAAGGAGAAGAGTTCGAAGGATTACTTTTGCAAAGTCGAATAACTGCAAGTGGTGAGTATGTGCGTGGGGGCATTGGACTCGTTGGCCGTTTTCCATATTTGCCTTCCTTTTTCACGTATTTGCCATGCTTCGATTTGCCACAGTCTACAGTTGTTGACAGAGGGAGGCCTGTCAGGCAAGGCAATGTCAGCTTCTTTTGGAAAGCTCCCGAACAGGAATCTGGCGACATTGTTTTCATGTAAAACGATAAAGCTTTTAGTAATGCCTAATTTGGAGACCTTAGATCCGATTCTCATGTCAATGTATGCGCTTGTTTTTATAGTGCAAGTGTTTTAAGGGGACCAAATTATTGGATTATTGTCTCAAGTCCTCTTTCATTCAATCCTTTTCGTAAGAATTCCAAATCTTATAATAATCTATCTAAGATGTTCGTGAATCAAATACATTGCAACGTTTAAATGAAATTGTATGATAACACATTTTTATAGCAATCAGTACATCCAGATGTGGAACGTCTCTAGCCTGCTTCCGAATTTGTCCATTGGAAGGTTACTGTGGACCTAGGGAAGCATTACTCATCATGACTTATAATGTGGAAGATTTTCGTGACAAGAGAGAGCTAGAGTTTACAATGGGCGGACGCCTTATTACCAATCAGGTTAACACGGCAAAAACATATCTACCTGGTTTTACGAATTGATTGATCTCGTTTTTATTCCGTTGATTGAATTTTGACACAGACCTATCTAGCCGTTGCATTCACTAACGATTTCAGTGATCTGACTGGGGCGGATCTAACTATTTGCTACATGGAGAGAGGAAGGGCAAAAATTAGACATATGCTCATTGAAAATTTGCTGATACCTCCTTATGATCACAATGAGGTACGGCGTATGGGATATGCGTTCATTTCTCAGAAATTCACTACGCAATGCATGTAGACGTCAGGGTATATCACTGCCAAAATAACTAATACTGTAATCTTGCACAGGTCCTTGAGCTGGAAGATTCGGATTGGGATTCGAATGGAAATATGCTTTGGTGTCGCTACAAACGTTATATTAGTCCAAATAGTGTCATAAACCCTCGTACCCCAGTTTATCATTTCTTCTTCAGAGGACAACGGGATTTGCAATACAATAGTAAGAAAAATATAAATAATCAGTCACCGTGTTCAAATAGTTTGTAAGCCTGTACAAACTATAAAGTGTTCGATCATGATTTTTTTTAGATTTTGTACTTCCTCGACGAACGCAAATGTACCATTCAAGCTACATGAGAAACTTCACCTTTGCAATAAATGAAATCGTGTCTGGAGGAGAAACAATAAATAATGGTCTCTACATCTTGACATTCCAGTTTGTCGTATTCACAATTTCAGTTTTAATATTTTGACAATAAAGTAGTACAACTATTGAGGGGATGGCTCACTTAGTTTGTATGTTTTATTAACTTTCGACTTTGTACAACGCAAGAATCATTTATGGCTGTATTATATATTATACATTCCAATATTTCCAATCCAGTGCCAGGATTAGCCCAAACTATTATCCGTAGCATCTTCAACACATATTATTATTATAGGGTTTAAAGGAGTTTAGATTCTGTTCTTGTAGCCCATTTTTAATCGACGAGAAAACATATTTAGAAAATTATTTTATGATATTTAATTTTTTTCATCATAATATTCGCTGCTAGATTTCGTTGAAGAGAGCTTACCTAGTAGTAAAAGATGGTTGATATTAATAAATCTATAGTAGATGCGACAGAAAGTTCTAAATGCTAATAATGTTACCTCTATGCCTTTAGGTGAGGGTGAGATTGGCTGTTAAAGTAGGTTTTTGGGTCAAGAGCTCTTTCACTAGCATACAATCAAAATTCATCTTTTGTACATCGGACAGCAACACAAATAGCGGGTAGGACCTTGATAACTTCACACGTACCTACTTACTGATGCATGTACAATGTACATACCTATATAAGCTGTAAATCAAGGGTACATCGTACATCTCAAGTGTATACGGTAAAAGATGATTCCTTATCCCGACAATTATATCTTGCCTTGCATAATATGGCTTTCTAAGCGTGCAATTCTTATAGTTACATCTATTCTATTCTATCTCATGGTATAATAAACAACATCTTACACAATTTCTGCTAAAATTATCATGTATTTCATGCAAAATAAATGTCTTAGTCCTTACCCGATACACATCTACTCAATCATCAGTTTTGATTATTCACATTGTAATCTAACATTTTGTTGTATCGTATTCGCACATGATATTTATGAATTCTTTTTCATCAAAATCTCACATAAACCCAAACAATACATTTATTATTTGGACATTTGCATATAAGTAATCTGAGTAATCACATTATTAGAGTTTGGATTTGTCGTTAGGAGGATCAGGAATCCATTTGTAGGCTTGAAGTTTATTGTGCTCTATTAAAGTACCATAAAATGAAAGTTAATTTCAGTTATCATTTGCATACATTAATAAGCCAAGAACAGCAACATTGCATACCAGGAATTCGGAAATAAAGAGGAGCATAAAGACTTCCAGCACAGTCAATATTGAGGCAGGCTCCCGATATAAAACTGGCAGCAGGAGACAGCAGGAAACATACAGCACCGGAAACTTCATCTGGTATACCTGTTCTATATGTTGGAAGTTGGTCTCGGACGATTTCGAAAACTCCAGTCGCATAATTCGCAGCTGCTGTTGGGGACTCTATTATGCCTGGAGCTAGGATATTTTCAAGTACGGATGAAGTCAGAATCATTGATACTGAATATCTCGAATTAGTTCGTCCCCTCGATATAGTACATATAAATTGTTCACCCCCTACGAGTGAGATATTATTTTTTCACGAAAACCTGTTTCACGATAAACTAATTCACCCACCCCGAAATAGTTCACCCCTGCTACTAATTGTTAATGTCATTCGAGCTGATAGTGGTAATAACCCCCCCAGTGATACATTTAGTTCGAAATGTTATAGACTTCAGTTTAGAAACGATGTGTGCCACCGAGAAGAACGCATCTTGACTACTCCAAATTTACAAATATATACAGCAAAAAAAATGTCATCAATGTGTCAATAGCCTTTTAAGCCTGAAAGGCACTATAGAGAATTCTACTTTACTTTTTTACTAGTTCACTCGGTCGAACTAATACGAGATAATAATATATGGCAATTTAATTAAATAATGATACAATGTTACCTACGCAGTTGATTCTCACACCACTGGAAGCCCATTCAACTGATAATGACTGAAACATTAAACCATGTATTGCGCTATAATTTCGGTTAATTTTTCGATTGAAGAACTAACTTCAGTGAATCATTTTTTATGACTATGTATGGTTCCATTTTTTGTCATTATTTTACCTTTGTCAAGTTGAGTACAGCAGCCCTGGCTGCTCCAGTATGACTCATCATTGGAAACCCTCGCCACATATCGGCAATGATATTTACGATGGATCCTCCATTTTCCTGGAACCATTGGCTGTACACTGGAAAAGAAATGCTCTCAGAGAATAAATATAAGTCAGGAATAAAAGTTCTTAGTAGATATCGTCAAGTGATTCTTTTACCTTCTCGACTCATTAAGAACGTCCCTGTTAAATTTGTCTCTATCACAGCATTCCATCCTTTCAAGGTCATATCAGCGGCTGGCGATAAAAATTGTCCCCCACCATTGTTGACAAGAAAATCTATTTTTCCATATTTCTTCAATGTTTTTTCCACTAGTGATCTACATCGATTAAATAATGTTATATAGTATCAATTTACATAGACGGATACACTCACTATGTATAAGTAGATAATATTTGTATTCAATTAACATTACTATAATTAGCTTAGTAAGACATGAAAATTTCATGTTATGTAAGCCACTTCCGATTAAGTGGCATAATATACATTGTACTATAGATATAGAATATAAGTTTGAGCTCACTTGACTTCATCTTCTTTGCGTATATTGCAAGTGAAAGATGTTACTTCTCCTTCGGATTTAATTTTGCTAAGCTCTTCTGTGGCCTTTTCTAGTTTTTCAGCACTTCTTGATGCAATCACAACTTTGGCTCCTAGTCATTTTACCAAGTAGGTTACCGACATAAAATACAAAGCCTTCATTAAAAATTAAAGATGTTTCATATCTAATAGAGAGCTACCGAATAAGCACTTATCCTCACTTTCTTGTCTAATTTGAAAAATTGATAATAAACGTAAGGAAAATATTACCTAAGTTAATAAGCTCGTAGGAAATTGCGCGACCAATGCCAGTACCACCTCCAGTTACAATTGCAACACAATTTTTAAATAAATTCGGTCGAAATACCGACATTTCTGCCGTTTAAAATCCCTTTTATTTCAATTACGATACAATTTTCTGATACGTAACTATTCTATACAACACAGACACTTCACATTCCCAAACAACTACACATGATGTACAATGTTTACATTGCATTCATACTTCATCAAGCATTCCCAGACTGTAAATACCCTACTACATGTGAAAGAATTTTAAGACTGGATAAAAAATTGCCTGTATTAAAATACTTATAGCACATGAATATAATATAAATGCTTACAATTACAACGATAACAAGGACAATTTAACCACATCAAATAACGTAATTTATAGTAATTAAATAGTCAATGAATAAACATGGAATGATACCTACTATCGTGACCATCAAATTGTCTTATGTATATGCGTCGTAATTTTTATCATAACTGCCTATGTACCTACAAATGTGGTATCTGAAAGAGCAAACCACAGACCCTGAATTTCTCAATTTAGCAATTTTATTTTTGTTGCTGCAAGTATCGCTTCATTTTAAAAGATATTTACGTTAGTGTAATGCCTATTGTGTCCAATCTTCATAAGAACTGAGACTTCCCATAATTATCCCGAGAATCCCGACTAGTGTGGCGGACGGTGGATAAGCGGTTTAAACAGAATATTGATTCATGGAAGGAAGGAATGCAGTTGGCATGATATTTCCCAATGGGAAAAATATTTTATACCTATTATATACAGCTATGTGAATTACTTATATTTTATATCTTCAAAATGATTAACATAATATAGTATTTTACAATATTAGCTAATTATATCTATGAATAAAAAAGCGGTTGAGTCATATTATACTTTACACTTGTTTCATTTGGTTAATTATATCTAACTGAGTAAACAATTAAGTTCTGTGAATGGCTGGCAAAACCTCTTGACGTAAACCTTCATGAAATTCCCTAAATTGCAGTATCAGCACTTGAATAATCATAAAGAGATCGAAAATTACCTGTACACGATCCAAACTTGAGCGTTTCATGGCCATTTTCTACAAAGAATGATTATTGTGACACTGACACTTGCCATTACAGCAAATTCCTATATTTTTTATTATCTTTGAACGTTTATTTTAAATTTTTACCATGAAACTGGAAAATATCGTTGTCTTCTTATGCGTCGTTAGTTTTTCTGCTGCACAGCCCCAAATTCTTGAATGCATTCGAGACCTAAACGATTTTGAGATGTACAATTGGAAAGGGCTGTACACATTAAGATACGCTGAAGACAGTTCTGAGTTACCAGGTATCATGAACGGAGCTATCGATGGAAAAGGAATTTTTTATGCCGACGGATTGCAGGATTCCTATCAAAGATTTTACAAGCCTTTTCAAGATGTGGTCGATATTAGACCAGCGACCAGCCTACATATACGTCAAATATTACGCCCATGTTGTAAATGTAACGCAACAAGAAATTTATGCATTTCCAATATTAGGGAATCAATTTCATGACTTACCAAATGCTCCAGACTTTACATGGAGAGAAGCTTTACTGGAACTAAACGTGGACCTCGTCGTCGGTAATGGACCTTATCATTTTGATGTACGTTCAATGTTATATTCTTTATCACAAAAATAATTGCATATATTTTTTTTATTTTTAAAAGCTAAAAATTAATTTGTCATTATCATACAGATATACTACACACATTATGGTGGTAGGTATCATTCTGTCTGTATAAGACTATAATTCTTGCAAAATGGGCAGTTGTATCTTGAAAATGCCTTTATATTGACTCCTGAAAGAAGAATTTTATTACCTACCCACTGTGTGGCTATGAATTAGGAAGCCAGAAATATCGAAAATGTTTTCAGAACTGTTGCCAACCTATATGGAAATATAATATGACATGCACATGAATTTCTGGAATATTTATTCTTTACAGGCCAATGCTGCTGCAGGTGGAGATTTGGTTAGTGGCGACTTTTTATTGGTTGACACAATAATATTTGCACAAGGAGCTAACATTTCCAACATTAGCGAAATAAAAGCTCTATGTCCTCCGGAAATCGAACCCATCACTACTACAACGACGGAAAAGCCATCTGATACAATTCTCGAATGTATAGATGATCAGCAGGATTTCGTTTTTAACGGATGGAGTTCTTACCCCCCTCATAAATATGCCCACAACTCCAGTTCAATACCTGCAAATTTGGGAAATCTCACTGGCGAAGGCATTTTCTATTTTAATGATGCCCCACCGTTTCCTCAACACGTTTTCTTCAAAGACTATTTACCCCAATTCGAAGGGGGAAATGGGGCGGCTTATATTTACTTGAAGTATTATGTCCGGGTTGCTAGAACCGATTCCAAGGCTGCAGATATCCAACCAGTGCAAGTTAATCCTGGAGAATATTCTTTTGAATTAGGCTCTTCAGTGAATGTGATTTGGCAAGAAAAATTGTTGGAAATTGACACTAGAAATCCAATAGTTGGATCTTTGGTAATTAAAAAAAAGGATTTTATACTTTGGAATAGATATATGCCTTTATTTTAAGTATGGTTGCAATTGAAAATCTAAAAATGCTGACATTCTTGCATTGTTTTTTTAGGTTGAAATTGGAATTTTAAATATTCAACCTGGTGAATTCTTGCTAATTGATAAAATAATCGTTTCTCGGGGACATACTCTTGCGGAGACGCTGCAGCAACTTAGTTCTTGCTTGTAAAATTACAAATCTGCCTTTGAAGAACATTCTTGTGCTAAAAATATTGGAATTTATGTTTGTTGTGTATTGTTGTGTATGGTCTATGGACATTGATTGGTCATGGTACTTAATTTTCATTTATTCCCTTGAAAGTAAATTGAAATCTTTAATAGATCTACGCGTAGAGTCAAGAAATGCATACCTGAGTATAAAAATGATATGATACAATGATACAAATAAAATTGATTTGAACTGCATAAGTTGTTTGAATTCACTGTGTAAATCATTTCAAGTCTCAAAGAAATCGA
>JABASI010006255.1:0-11103 GCA_019776505.1 Tomocerus nigrus
ATGGCTAATATAATGGCTAGTAAATTTAATGTGAGCATAGAAGTGTAACCAAACTAGATCGTCTAGTCGAATGCCTTTTATTCTTAGCTAGTCTCTCCTTTTTGCCTTCAACTACTCTGCGTATAAATATAATCTATTGCCCTGTATCAACCACACTCCCAGAGTATGCACTTACAAAGGTGAGCCTTAATTCACTTGGCGTTCAGTTTCGTTCTTCGAGAAGGCAGTTCTATAAAATAACCCGAGGAAATAAATAATGTACAAGTCAAGAAAAGGCGATTTGGATGGAGCGAGAGACAGCAAACAGTTCACAGTAAGGAAGGGGGTGCGGTCTGCAGGAACTCATTATGTTGTAAAACTCCCACGGAAATTTTATGGCTATTTAATCACGATGCTAAGTGATAGCGACCTACCGTACACTACAAGTGCCGAGTACCCTTTCCTTCCCTTATTCATGTTCGTCAATTTATAATTGCTGTAACTAGGAGTGGAACTTGCCTATTTCTTGACCAGCAGTCTCACCTTTATAAGTTTATTTATCACGCTCTCCTTCTCCCTATTATCAGCTAGACATATTATTACTGCTCTACTGTAACATGAGTACCTCCTTGTAAACTACATTACCAGCAGCTTCCACATTGCATACAGGAGAGTTCATAATTCTAAAACGCAGGAATGAAACTTGTCATATCAGTAGATTGGGATCTGGTGACATATAGTGGTAAAAATTATTCTATCTTTTGTTTAAACTGAACAAGAAGAAAAAATTAGTACATTGGATAGTCAACTCACTAGCAATCAGATTTTAACTCATATGCAGTAAGCTTAATGTTTTGGAAAGCAAATAAATTATTGAATTAGGGATATCCAATCTAAATAATTTGCTTAAAGTCACTAAAATTGATGCGTACCATACCACCATTCTTGAGTAGTAACTTGTGGAATTACTTGTATGGAATAATTATTACATGTCAGTAGAGTATCATAAGCTTATCTGTTTCCTATTACCTAGATATGCATAAAAGCAGCTCTGTGATTTAACAATAAGTCGTAAACTGCATAAAACTTATTGGACATTGGTAAATAGATATAGACGAAAACGCATTTTTGATTCAAAATCCAAGGCAAGCTATCCATTGTTTAATGCAGTGAGCAAGGTTACCTACTTCGTAACAGTTGATAGATTGCTGCTCCTTGTAGTGTGCTCAAACTCTTAACATTGTAACTAAAATATATTTTTTCTACAACTAAATAGGTATTACTATTTTTCATTACACTCAAATTAAGTAGTATGAGGTAATTTGTTGTTCGCTATATGTTATACCAGTTTTATGTCTAGAATTTGAAAAATCAATGTTGCAAGGAGATAGCTGTTATGCTTGCTTGAGCTACAATTAGGTTTACATGAAGTACAGCTAACACTTTGGATGTCCTACCTGGTCAACAATACTCTTTTCATTTCGGATTTAGAAACAAAATAATGTCATTTGTTGGAGACTGACAGATGTCATGTTGCTATCAGTGAGAAAATTTACAACCCCCAATAAACAGGGGATAAAGATATTACACGATTATTGTCTGCAGTTTAGAAACGAAGCAACCTCCGTTATGATTTTATGACCAAACAAGAGAAAGTATAATTCTGTATTGAACCAGAGTTATTTTCACAGCAGGGTAGTAGCTAAGTAGCTATACCACCTTGGATGGCTGATGTGAACTAACTCTGTGACTGTGCCTCACACTACTTTTATTCCTTAGAAAATGTGAAGCTTATTAGCATTTCCTTACTTTCTATTTTTAAATGGCACAAGTGTGTTTGGAAAAGAATGAAGGGCTTGTCATTGTTTCAATGAGCGTGGTGTACAATTGGGAGACATGTAGAATAATGAGAAAGGCATTCATATGACAAAAAACAATAGGTACCGGTGCAGAAAAATGTTAGCCCCTGAATTGGATTATCATCAGTTAAGATTACCCGTGGTGAATTATAAGTATACATGTGTTTCCCCAGTTAAGCTTAGAAAAAGAAGAATATGTAAAATGGAAGGAAATTGTATGGTGAAAAACAAAAGTAGGAGGGGAAAATAAACTTTAGTGGATATGTCATGGGAAGACACACTCCACGTGCTCAAAGGGTTCTCTTATGAACTACAGCAATATTCACGGTCCATTTCAGCCTAATTTTACAAAGGGACAGGAGACAAGCATTTTGGCCTGCCCATTACACTAGCCCTTTGACTTTGTTTAAGCTTCTCGACAAGTTTTCTTGCTTCGGATTAGATTTCTTTGAGAGTCTGATACTCTGTCTGTTCTTTTTTGTGGTGCGTGTCCAAAGTAAAGTCGGAAGTTGGCCAAACACAAGTCGACCTGCTGCCCATTTTTTTCCGTCTTTACTGTACTTTTTGTGAATTGTCACAGACTCTTTTATATGCCTGTTTGGTACTAACAGCTTGAAATTGACATGAAAGAAGGTTGAAAGCACTGTTTCACACAATTATGGTTCCATTACAATAAATATTTTTGTTCCCCTACACTATGATCTCCGTATATTTGATTCTATCAAGTTCATTTATGTTGTCTAAAGATAAAATTAGACATACATATTTCGTATTTTTCCAAGAACGAATTAAGGCTTTTACCCAATTACGGCGGTTCGATTTAATTATCTGAGAAAATTATGGGTTGCACAACTTAGGAGTAAACCTTTTAGTAGGTATAGCCAATAGAAATCTATATCCGTTCAAATGAGTAGTGGTGGTATTCAGGGTTTAACTTAAAAATTATCTACGTGAGTTAAAATAACTACTTCCTATCGATTTGACCTAGCCAGTCCCTCCTCACAATGTAATCACTAAATTAAGAAACCACTAATTATAAACTAATTATTTGTCAGTATTTACCAATAGATCTTAATTTATGTTTTTGTTTAGCTAAGTCAGTGGCATTGTTACCTTCTTTACCTGTGAAAATGAAACGAAGTATACGATAAATATTGCATATACGATACAATAATAATTAAGTGAATATTGTACTATGATATGAACTACTATAATGTAACTATTTAAATAAATCAAAGAATGAACGTAAATTAATTACAAAGTAAGATCTGCCTATCGTCATTCATTTCAAATGAGAACATACTCGATTTTACATTCTATCTATATGCATTTCCTATTAAGCGACCTATTCGATATAAACCTGTTGTATTTTAAGAAAATAGAATTTTTGATATTGTGACGCATTATTTGTCAATTCATAGTTTTCGCATATCACATCAAAAATATAATATTATGTTTACAGTTCTAAGCGCATTTCAATGTCTCACGTAGGAAAAGAAGGCAGGGTCGAAAAAAATTCTGCATACACGAGGAGAGCATTATTGCAATAAATTTCTGTCGTTGTTACAACGGGTTACTTTTCCCAGATTCATATGTAGTCTCCATAATCAGCCCATTCTCACCTAGTAATTTTCTCACCAACAAGCACTTAGCAATTTTACATAGAATAGAACAAAAGTAAATGCACACAACAATTTGCTAAGTGTTTCGTAATGCATACAGAGCATTCTCTCGGAAATCATGATTCGTCGGCTGATGTCCAATAAATTGCGCTCATTATAGATAAAAATAAATATAGAGTGAAGCTATAACATCCGTTCGTCGGTGTTGCTGAAAGTGCAGTAGTGAGTTTACCAGTTACCACTCTTACCACACAGAGAAATGTGCGAAGCTACACGTACAACGAAGGAAGTTGAGCCCCGCAGTCGTCCACACCAGCCAGACGAGCATAGGAATGAAAAGAAGAACTAAAAGTTAGTTACATACCTTTGGGTAGTCTTTAATGATAGTAATAGGAGAGTAATAGTAATTAATAGGCGCTGACTGAGACTCAGAGAACTTACCCAGCCACATTGTGTACAATGAATTAGCAAAAGAAGTCGAACATAAAAACGTCAGTTATCCTAGTTGAATCTGAAATAGTAGCCGTCATAATTATAACCTAAAAATTATAATGCGAAACTCGAGCTATCATCTTCACACAGATAGTCAGTTGAGAGGAACAAACACTGTACTTATGCATATCGAGCTATACGTCTAACCAACCAGTATAATTTATTGATAAAATCTTTGCGATCCAAGAAACAAAATTCCACTGTTAAAGTAATAGTATCTTTGCACCTACTATATATTTTAGTAATTTCATTCAGCTGATTTGTTTGTCTGGGATACTTTTTCTACTTGTGCAGTAGTAATAGCAGTCATCTAGTAGCAATCATTTTCTGTGTACACTTTTATTTTACATTGTATACATACCCGCTGCGGTAATTCTCTAATAAATTAATACATACATACGTCTCTGTATTTCCTGTCTCATGATCATGACAAAATTCATTGTTCGTTATCTACTTATTGTAATAACATGACATTAGACCGCTACTGATTCTGCAATCGAGAATTACCGTCCATCAAATATGGATACTTTAATTCAAATGGTCACATAGAAAAATTCTAACGCTTTCTAACGAGGAATATGGGATTCTTATAAGCGAGTTCAATAAGCAACTGTGAAGCATTTTTACTTGTCTACATAGGAATTATGGCGCATTGCTAAAAATATAGGTTCTTGAGTTTTGTAAAGAAAATTTTATACTCATTAGAGCACGTTTCTTTTATTTATTTCGTATTATGCTAGCCATGATGACAAGATTGCTCGTCAAGTGAAATGTGACGTAACTATGAAGACATGTAGCGCGTAAGTACGTTCTTTCTGTCTCTCTGAGGCTCTGTCATTACATGTGAATATCTTACTTGCATAATACAATAGATAATGTAAGGGCCAAGTGAAGACGTGACAGAAAGAGAGATTCTGAAATAATTTCGCATGAAAATTCAATGGGAATACTCATTCACGCTATTTTCTTTTTGGTGCTCAACTCGGCTCACTTGCATTACATTGCAGCATCATATATCATTCTGTGGAGAGGCTAAGACAACTTAAGACAAACCTTAACTATTAAGTAGCTGCTAACCATATCGTCATACTATAAATCTGCTAGAGCACCCGCTAAAAGTACCTATACGCTTTATGTATGTATTTATAAGTATAGATACACAGAAAATCATACATCTGCTTTCAGAAGAAAGGATATCAGTCAAGAGAACAGAAGGAAGCCAGTGCTATATTCTTAAATAATGGCAATAGGTGTGATAATGATTGCACAGCTTCTGTGTGGTGTCTAATGAAAATATCATCTTGGCTTCGCTTCACACACACAGTGCATTAAGCGAAATATAATTCCGTGTGCAGACAGATCAGAGGAATGACGATCTGTAGAGACAAGATACTACAAACTGCATGCACAGTACAAATGCCTCTTCTCCTCCACCGCTAAAGAGTTCCTCTCTCCTATTACTCTTTATATCCATTAATGTGTTACTTTGTACAGTAATATCTGTAAATATTCCTTTCTGCTCCTTCCAACATAATACAGATTTATCATGAGAGCAAAGTCGGCTGTCGTCCATATAATTTCATCTGCTCTCTTGGAAGCATGTAATGCTTGATGCTCCATCATCATAATTACGGATGATTTCATATATCAGAGTGCGAACCTTACTGAACCGAAATACTCGAGATAATGAAACCCCACTGAATCACACTACACACACACTACAATTTATCACGATATACTACAAGCACAACTAATAGTAACGGTAGAATCGTTTTGAACTAAAAATGATACATATATTCATTTTATTTATTTTTCCTTTTTCAGATATTTGTTTGCAATTAATTCATTATCAGTAAGCTGCAATTGCCTACACAGACATTAATAATGTAGAAAAATGTATTGGTGCACTGCATTCACGGTATGAAAATCATTTGAAGGACCTATTTTACTTCTTACTTGTAATTCCTCATGTTAGTATTATTAGAAATTATTTATATCTTGTGTAAATGTGAAACACAAATTGTTGAGCATGAATGCATGCAAGCATGAAGAAACATAGAAAATGCATCATATGAATTAGAATCACACTCAAGTCTGAAGTATGTATATGAATTTATGATCAATGGTTTATTACATTTAGACAGACAATCTACATATTTCGATGTGTTAACTCAAAACAACTACACATTAAATTATAAGGTTTTACGCAATGCTAGTGCAAGTATGAAATTGCAATTTTGTTGAGTCTACGAGGGATAAATGAGCTACTTGTTTATTTACCTATTGGACATGATTGCAGCTATACGTTTCCTTACAATTGGGTATAAAGCAGTGGTTGTAAGGAAAGTGGAAGTGTTTTAAAAGATTGCTTATCTACTGCACAAATGAATATCTATAAGTGCAATATCTTTAAATCCCAGTGATTAGAACGACAAAGATTTATACCAGATAGCTGGCATTTGTACAATGGGGCATAAACTTATAGGAAAGTAAAAAATTGAATGCAAGTTTTATCTATATAGAACAATAGTAGTGATATATAATAAAATGCATGTGACAACTTTCGCTAGTGTGCAGCAATAGAAATGATGTATTATTTCAAACTTCAAAATTTCTTTGACAAAGACTTTTGAATGGGCAACACTATATTCTGTCATACAATGAAATGCATAGGTAGGTTAATACAACTGAGGTTGGTGAAGATGAGAGTGGAAATTGAATTGGCATGAAAAGAAAGAATCCTTGCATATAGTAGAAGCCGACAATAATAACTAATAACTCTATATTATGTAAATATAGATAGCATTAGCCAGGTAGATTTCTTGCAGTATGTAGTACAATTCTGTTAGGGCTATGTCCAGCCAGTGTAGTCTAAGGAAGCCCTGAAAAGACTTTTATACGACACTAGTTAATAAAAAATAAGAAAAGATAGTCATGCATTAAAGAAGGATCTGCTGAATAGATTATTCTTAGTAAGAAAAGAGGGAACATATCTGAAAAGCAAACAAAAAGCTCAAAGAGTTAAAGAATACATTACACTAGACTGCACACCGTCACAAAGTAGAATAGCGCATTCATTACAATATCTTTAGGCTTAGCACAGATAGTTGACTAGGCTTTCGTTGGCTACAATTATACCAAGTGAGTATCTACTGGTTATTTTGGCCTGCATCCTATTCTATTACTCGCTTATAAGTAGGTATTGCTGTTCAAACAAACCGTAACTTCATATTAGTCACTAGCATAATAGCAAAAGTACGTAGATATGTCTACTGTACGCAGTGTGCGATTATGTGATATGAGAAACTGATGAGATCAAAGGATCAGCCGCTATTTATTTAACATAGGAGCTCGACTTGCCCAGTTTCTCTCATGTGTACAATAACAATCAGCAATACAAGTGCATGAAACCAAAAGTAGACTCAGATGAGGAACCAGAGGCGCCGATAGACAATACAGATTAATTATGTAACTCTCTAACGTGTAATTTTCACCTGTGACAGGGAAAAGGCATGCATTCCTCGTAGGTAATCATAGTTCTTTAGCTATTCATTCTATTCTTCCCTACACTGAATCTTCCCTAGTTTTGTTCTTCTGATATTTGACATTTTATTGCGTATAATAACAAACGAAATATAATTTCTCGTCTATTTTCATTGTTAAATTTTTTACACACTTTTTGTACAAGATCTTGTGAGATTTCCCTAAAAATCCCACGGATATTTATAACATCAACTCACAACTATAATGTAATTAATTATAGGATTTTTAGCAATTATTAACATGTAAACATTGAATTTCTCGAACGCTAACTAGTTAAAAACCACTACACCTATGGTCATTAAACATCAAACTGGCTATCTATTTACCATGAATTATAATTGGATCCAGGATTGAGGATACCTAGTAATTCCAACACGAAACAATTTGTCTAAAGCTCAAAGGCAATTGGTCGGGGATGAGATATCTTATCTTTACAGGCGGCAAGCACATCATTAATAGCCCATTTAAATTAATTGGCATCACTCATAGATACTCTTTCAATTAGAGTGTTGAGTAGGTATAATCCAGTCTACTGACGCAGAAGTAATGAAAGGAAAACCCGTATAACTGCATAAAATAACAATGACCAGTTCTCCGCATGCAGCATTATTGCTAGCTGATTCTAATCGTTAACGACCACGCAAAATTCAAGCTGTTACATACGAAGCATCTGATTATAAAACAATAAATACATCTCTGAAGGTTCTTAAAGGTACTAACGTCTCACTTCTTCTTGGTAGACATTAATTTTTCCTAAAACGAAGATAAAGTGCTATTTCTTGATAAAAAGTTCAAAAATCAAAGTTGAGTGATTTTTCTAGTATCCAGGCCAAGGAGCTCCGTATCAGTCTGCTGCGCACAACACATTGCTACCATATTAAGAGAAAAATTATGAAAACCATCAATTCAAGGAAAATCATCTGGTTTTTGTGCAGAAGAGTCATGTGTAGTGATAGCAGGAGGACGAGAGCTCATCTTCTGCCTTGTCATCTACCATGTCTTGCCTTTCCGTCCTGTCGCCGTGTTTGTCAACCAAATGGAAGTCGTGACGGAGCATAAGAAATTCTTCTCTTTTCGCTTAAAGTCTATGAAATCAGACAGCTATGTTTCGTTTACTTACTGTTCATCTTATTATAATATCTCCAAGCATACGATATGCTCGTCACTTTATAATGTCTAGACCTGCTACCGTCTCTCTACCTTCTACCACGAAAATTAACAATATTTCTTGTGCAATATACAGACATTTCTCACTAGTGATAATAGCAAGCCGAGTATGAAAGTTGCTACTGCCTGTAGTAGTACTACTTATTACATCTTCAATTGGATTATTGCGCACATACTATAAGCTTTGTATATTGTATATTAAATAATAGAATATGTAGCTTTGTTAGCAGAGACACTGTATTTATTTATGAAGGATGAAGTATTAGCCCTTCTAATTTCTTAATCCTTTGAATTTGTTTATATACTCTTTACGTACTTACAAAACCACGACGGTTTCCTTTATTTGGAAGTTAATATTATTATCTAATTCGCATTCCATGATTCTTACTATTAATTTAAAGCATACTGAAAGCATTATGCAATTCGTTACGTGATTACAAAATCTTCTTTTAATCTCATCAAAATCGAAATATATATGCAAGAGCATGTGCTTGAGAGTTATGCCTTATCATTACCATCCAAACTTATCGTTTCAAAGAGTCTTCACTCAAATATTCCTAGATATACATTTTAAACACTATTATATACCTAGCAATGTAATAAATATGCAAAATATTTTGCCAACAAGTTATTTTATAGTGTACAATATTCTCATACTCAAATATACTGTAATGTGTTTTCGTACCTATTCATAAGTACTATTGCAAAGAAAAAGGTTTGGAGACAAAGTGAACTCGGCGAACAGATACATCTGCCTGATGCTTACTGTACAAATATGATAAGAAATAATAAATGTTAACAAAGACGCTTGTTTTTTGTAGGTAGCGTAGGTAGTGGAAGGAGAATAGAAGTGCTATGAGGAGTGACAGCTTAAACCAAACAATAAGTTCTTAAAATTTTTAGTCGGGTGCTTTGAATTAGTCACAGTGACAAACATGCGACATTTTCTCATGATCTCAACTCAACTGAAATGTTACAAAAATATCCGAGATGTTGTTTGAAGAGAAGCCAGAGAAAAGGAGGAGTGAGACAGACTATGAGTCAAGGCAGCGGAAACTGGGAGCGAAAGGAAAAGTCTAAAGCAACACAACACGGCGTGAGTGAGCAGAAAAAAAAGAACACAAACTCAGAGATTCTCTCAATACTCTAACGAAACAGTCAATGTGTAATCCAATGCAAAGGATTTTTTTTGGCTGTTTAGGGAAGTCCGTGCTATAGTTGGAAATAATAGCCGTGGCATTTGTGTTCACATGGCTAGCAGTACTATAACATAACTAAGAAAATATTATTTGGAGCGATATGTGCTGGATGTATCCTTGAGTCAGTATAGTGATGATATTATTGTACAAGGATGTAACTGAATCTGAAGCATCGGAGCCCGGAGCTAATCGTAAGCCTCTCTCATCGTATCGTCAGAGTCGGGAGGACAGGCAGGCAGGCCAAAGAGACGACTGCTAAATATAATATCCTTGGCTATGGCTATGCAACTGATGTGATGAGTATAATGCTCCGTCCTGTAATAAGTTTCCTTCAGCTGTTTTAATATCAGCACAAGTATTACGTAGTGTATTGCTTAAAGACTGTCACGTCAAGTGAACCCAACGAAGGACGGAATAGACGAACAGAGAAGAGCATCCAAACTTATCACATTAATCTTCCCTTCGTTTCGCCACATCTTGACGGCTTCTCGGCCGAGACAGAAATCGCATATGAAAGGAGAGATCCTACGAATAAATTCCACATTAGCCCCCTTCATTATTTCTCCGTTTTCTTCGTCTCATTTACGACACACTAGGAAACAGATACTTCGATCCTTGCTTTACCTACACAATACCCGACTC
Source organism: Tomocerus nigrus (assembly GCA_019776505.1). Classification (NCBI taxonomy): domain Eukaryota; kingdom Metazoa; phylum Arthropoda; class Collembola; order Entomobryomorpha; family Tomoceridae; genus Tomocerus; species Tomocerus nigrus. Next base: position 10,504 of record JABASI010006255.1, read on the forward strand.
ACCAGCTTATTGCTTAATGGTCATCTCCACAAATTCATATTTTAACCCAAATAACATTTCTTAAACCATTCTACTACAAATGATTTGCATTCATTTCATAAATACAGAGCACAATAAGAATTATATTAAAATAAACAGTAAAAGGATATTATGGATACCTATAATATATCCACATAAAATTGGCATAAATGAGTAGCGTTCAAAGGAATATTCGTTTATATAAAGGTTCGTTATAATAGAACAATTAGATAACTCAGTAATAAATAATTACACCATGTAACCACCTTTTGCATGCGTTTCTGGATAATTAGTATGTAAGAAAAATAGCATTCTAGTATAGGTTCAATAATTTATGCATATTAAGCAGAGAGATGCTTTTGTTACCTAAATGAAGGCTGACCAGAATCATTGCAAATACTGAGTTATGAACGAGGCTCAGTCTTGACTCAAGACTCTTGAGACGTCGATTTAGGCAGGTAGCGCAATATTCTAAACAATTGTATAATGCATGATACAAATATCCTCCTGTTTGAGATTCTGGGTCAATAATTATGCATCGTCAAACAAATTATTATGCATTATGCCTTCACGAAGTAGAAT
>JABASI010006256.1:0-11103 GCA_019776505.1 Tomocerus nigrus
CAATAGTCAACCCCCTTTCATCCCCCAATCCCCACCACTGACGTCATTTTTAACCTCACGGTCGACCCACTTTTCATTTTCAAAAATCTCTATGGGACTTTGCCGCAGGTTGATGTGAAAGTATAATGTGAAAGTATAATGTGAAAAATGATTTTGAGTGCTATTTGATAGTGAACAGACGAATTGTCATTTTCATGGAGAACATCCTATACGGTATATTGTCTTGCTTGTCGATCATTTACGCATACATCTGTTTGTGAGAACATGAAACTTTGGAGCATACTAAAAATATATTTAAATGCTTATTACTCCCGTGTATAAATGCATAATGGGCACCTTATTATTTTCCGGTTTCCTGTCCTGGGAATTTCACTTGCAATGGAGACATCGTCATTGACAATATCGGAATCTTCCTGCGATTCGTTTTCATTTGCACCAGACAACACAGAACCCGAAACACCCATTTCTAAATCATCTTCAAATATTTTATCCACATCATATAATTCGGCTTCACCTTCATTTTCACATAGGTTCCTGAGGTTTCCTGTAGACAGAGACTTCCTCCTTCCACTCTGCACGACAGAATGAATGGTCATTCAAACATAAATTAAATGCTTTCAGGTAATAAAAGTCGATACAATGATTTAGTTCATATCGTCTTAATGTAAATATTTAAATTATACTCTTGGGTTGTCCTTCCTTGAACATTCCGCTCGGACATTTTGTGAAGAGATTGAATCATGAGATCTGTGCTTTTTTGTTTTACTTGGTCCAGCTGAATCTGCAACATATTTACAAAAATATGACTTTGAATTCACTCGCAATGTCTCAATGCAGCAAGAAATACATAAAAATCGAATGTAATTTTATTGAGCTGAAGCTATAACCGGTCGTGGGTAGATTTAGAATTAATTAAGGAACTCACTTGACTTTTTAGAACTTTTAGATCTGCCTTTAGAGTCTGCAGGTCCGATGTATGCCGCTCTCTCTACAGCTTTGGCCAGATTTCCCGATACAGAAGATTTCATTTGTTTTGAAATTTCCTTTTTCTTTTCCATTTGAACGACAAACAGTCGATAAAATTGTAAAATGATCACAAGTGTGTTTTTGCAAGTGAAGAAAATGTTCATGTAACTGATAATTTTGTAATAAGTTATAAGCAGCATTCGGAAAATCAAAAATGGGGCATCCTGAAATCCGAAAATGACACTTTATTCCTATTATATTTATAGTACTACACACGATTTTGATTAATATTAATTAGCCCATTGTGCATTGTATTCCATAGTGCTTAGACAAGACGTAGAATTGCATATTATAATTAATTAATAGCAGATATAGCAAGAGGAGAAATTACTTGAAGAATAATATTAATTAGAATTCCCCACACATCAATGGAGCAGCAAACTTCTTTAACTTTGATGATACCATTCACGATTTTAGTTTTGGGTGTCTCGATTTCACTCGTTATTCGGAATTTCCTAGCCTTGGTGGCTGTGAGCACAAATGTGAATTGAAGAAGACTCCATGACCAAATGGACAGTATCAGGAGACAGAGAATTCTTTGCGACGAAATTTTGTCATCCTAATAAAACAGTTATTTAGCCACTTAAAATTGAAGTAAAAGTGTCGCACATAACCCCACACTTTTGAATATTACTACCATACTACCCCATATACCTTTACCGAGGTACTTATGTATAATATGGATATCTATTAAATACCAATACCATCTCAAATGATTACTTTATATTATTTTCCATTTCTTCAAGTAAATATATCAACTTTTTAGGTATTTCTAACGTCTAACTAAAGCTGTAATATGTTAACTAAAGGAGAGATTTAAACTTGTGTACTTTGAACGAGTCAAAAAATTCAATGATGTCAGCAGCAGTTCCAATGTAGACCAAAAGAAGTTGAGATAATTGATCTCGAGTGAGTCCTCCTTTTGGTAACATCCACCTACCGATAATAAGAATCAGCATAAGGAGTTGTTCAATCACTGTAGCCCATGTTTCCGCATCGAATTGCAATTCCTCTGGTATGTTGATTTCCATCTGAAAAGTTACATGTATTCCAATTACATTTTGTCGCAGATGTATCGAATCCCTATCCTACTACTTATATTATAGCGTATTTAAGTATTTCAAGCAATAAGCTTTGTTATATACAAGTATTCATGGTACGAGTGTACGAACAAGTGTAAAATCAAAACAAAAACACTTTCATACAACCAGTGCAGTGGAGTTTAACGAGCGCATTAGAATTTCATTATAGCTATATAAGTATTCCAACTCAAAGTGTATTACTCAAAGTATATCGAATAGGTACGTCATTCAAATGCACAATAGTCAAATAGCCATTAACAATGTTGACAATCTGATAGCCCGTATATAGCCCCTTAGTATTTAGAGCAGATACGAGAGACGTATACATCTCAATAAAGTAGTATTGATTTTTAATAAACCTTTCTGAATCAATATAGGTAGACAATAGATAGTGATAGGTAGCTACTTTATCGGAATTCTACAATTCTACAACATAAAATATGTATCAGTAGTGCGACCGTCTGACCCTTTGCCCAATGTCATGGACGGATAAATTCAAACGTTATTTTATTGGGGTCTAAAGCAAAGTTCATTTTGAAATTACAATGAATCAGGCTCATGAACATATGTATCTACCAGGGAACACGGGTTGAATCAAAATACCAAAAATGTTGCTTCTTTCAATTTTGAATTCAATAATTCAATATAACTTTGGGATTATTAGGGCAGATTATTGCAAAGAAATTATCACTTCATTCAAATCTATTTGTTTCTACCGATACTTCTTTAATTCTGTCTTGCAGCAAGGTACATTTGTAGTTTATTCGACACAGTCAGCAATACTCCGACTCCGACTATTTCGATGGTCCGACTTGTATTCTTCAGGTTCATTTCAATAATCATTTCCTATGAAAAACTCCTTTCCACATTGCATTTTTTTATTAAAATGAACTTTTAACTGAAACACTGAAAACAATTTTTGTACATTTCGAATTCTACTGAGCTGGGATAGGAGGACTACACTATTTTACAGGAGAAATATCTCTTTGTACTGAAAGTACATCTTAATTAATCTAGTACTATATTAGCAATATAGCAGAGGATCATAATAATTATATGAATTGTACTATGATTATCATTATCACCAAATCTATAGCGAAAACCTGACAGCGAAGGATAAGTACCTTGAGTACCTAATTTACTAGTGACGTGACCACCGCTAAATACTTCTCGACCTACTATAAATCAGATCACCTCATCTCTAGCTATATTCTAGCAAATGAGTTCTTATTCTTATAACAATATATAGGTATAGTAGTAGTAAAAGCAGTAACACGTTACATCTCATTAGGTTTCGGTTTCGCAAGGAGGCGAAGAGCCTGCCATCCTGATAGACGATGGAGACTAGGAAAATCTTCATAGTATCCGTATATACATTATGTAGCATTATGCAATGAAGTGCTACAGTCATTGATTATAAGACATCGAGCATTATTACAAATTAGAACCCTCTCAAAGCAACGGTTTATTTTCTTGAAGCACAATTTGGTCCTTATTGTTTCATTTGTTTTCATATAAAATAACTTCATATTAGTGCTGTTCCCGTATGTGCAGTGTGAATGGAAAGGAAAACGGGGAAAACCCAGTTTGACTCTGTAAATAATTTTCCGTTGCCATAAATGTGTTTACGAAGTTAAGAAGAGAAAACTGCTTTCTCTCAAAGATTGTACAATTTTTGGTGCTACACAGAAACACAGCTACACCACACCGGAACCCTGCCTGTTTATACATACACGAATCACATTGTGACCCATATGAAAATAATTTAATATAAAGTAGTAATTCCATTATGCATAGTGAGTGTTAAGCTAGCAGACAAATTATAATCAGACGAAAGTATACTAAAGTAATTGTATGTGTAATTCTATGTCATTGTAATAAAAAGCGTGCATTTATATGATACTGCCCATCGTATGTTTCTTGTGCATATCTCAATTTAATTTCAACACGAAATTGACAATGAGGGATTTTTTCAAGGTATACCTACCTTGAAACGGCCTTGATTGGGCAGTTCAAGCAAGAAGTTTATGGACCGTAACGGCCCTGAGCCCTAAAATTGACACCAAAGCAACTCCCTCCTGGATAACTGAATTTAAGTTGAGAGATTGCCAGGCAAGCAGAGGTAGGAAACCGCATTAGATAAGTACCTACCAACCTACCGATGATATAGCCTACATTATCATTATCAGTATCACAAAAGGATGGCCCGAAGACTAACGTTCGTTTTGTTCCAGGAGAAAAATCATTTTCATAGTCAGATTTATGGGCAATTTGTGAACACTTGAAATTTCTCTTCCTCCTTCCCATACAGTTCAAAGCTATGTATGATGAAAATCATTGAATGAATTCTGGTTTTTACCCTGTTAATAGCCTACAATTCAACCACCATCGTACTACGTACCAAACTTAATATAGAACCAAAGGTAGAAGGAGCAGCTATCGGTGGACCAATGAACCCAAATGCTACTCTAGAATATACTCCGGGACCTCCTAAGTACGGACTAACTAAGTAGCAGTTCAAGTCATCATTCATTCCCAACACATTACTGTACAATCAAATTCGCAATGTGTAGGATAGAATTGCCAATAATTATCGCCATTCGCCAGTAAGTTTATGTAACGCAGTAACGATGTTAGAGGATTATGTTGTGTTGTTCCATATTTATAGCAATGTTATGATACCTACAGTATGAATGAAAACATAACAAGACGATGCAATGAAAACAAAATTCACTTATCACTTTCTCCTTCCATTAACTAACTACTTCATATAATTTCACTGATTTTCATCCCACACAAATGATTTTCCTTTTTAGTAAAACGTCTGGTGAAGCATCAGCGAAAGTTTGCAGTTAGTAAATGCTCTAAATGAATCAATGAATAGTAAGAAATAAAGCACTGCTGAATTGAACAGCATGAGAACAAGATTTTTGTCCATAGGGTGGTGTACTAAGTACTAACTAACCCTAGGTAGAATAATATAATAAAGAAAAAGGGACAAAATTAAAACGAGGCAAATTGAGACATCCTGGCCACCAAAAAGAGGAAGAGAAAGCAAACAACTATCGATCATTAATATTACATCTAAAGGGACAAAATTAAAACGAGGCAAATTGAGACATCCTGGCCACCAAAAAGAGGAAGAGAAAGCAAACAACTATCGATCATTAATACTATAGGTACATCTCTAGAGCATTGTCTGTGAACTTCATCCGTATACCAAAGATGACCAGAAAATCCTCAAAAAGTTTTCAATAGACGATCAAGGCAATTTGAATTTAATTCTATTTTAAATGGTTTTAAATGCATAAATTGACTACACTTGAAAACAACTTTCTCCTGAATGTGGTGGTACTGCATGTGGTGTAATTGCGGGGATATCAATGAAAACTAAGCAGTTTCTAATCCAAATAAATGCAAGTGATTATGCTGTGAACATTGCAGGCTTTACCCCAAATGTATCCAGTGGAAGATCTTCTGCTCTCAGTGGAGGAGGTGGTGGCGCAACGGTGACATTTTGGCCTTTCATTGCTAGTTTCCGGTCGAACTTATCCACTTCCAGCAACCAAATTGCAGGCACAACGCTGCATAAATAGAAGAACACACTAGGACAGAACCTAGAAAAATATTTAACATAATATAATAATCAAATTTTTCACTTATTTGGGCAAAGAGACATTAAAAATCCTTGAAATAAAATAAAGAAAATATTTTTCTAAGTTTGACTTCTACAGACTTTATAGGGCAACTCTAATTTTTGTTAAGAGGTTTGTGGTTTCAGATTCAAAGCAATGAAGTAGGGAGATCCTTCTGTACATTCTTGCCTTTGTACCGCAATTTTTCCAAACATAATTACATAAAATCGTTTTACAATTGCGTCATGTCTCATGTAGTCATGTCTATGTTTCTTTTTATTAAATGGGCAATTGGAGAAATTATTGATAAAAATAAATAGTTACAGTTACTGCTATATATGTACAGTCAGTGCGTGGCAGTTATAGGCAGCTATTGCCTAATAACCATAAGCAATACTGCAGCAAAAGAGTATGATTTGGGTTGAAGTGAGGTAGACATAGAAAGCACTCCCATACTAGTAAACACAGGGTGATAACTAATTAACGGTAACCTTGCATGTAGGTGTGTGTAGTAAGAATGTATTTTTATTTAAAAAAATATCGGGGAATGCATATGTAATCGGATCACTGATCTAGCTTTGTCGATATATTTTTAATTCTAGTCAAGATCAGATCAGATAAAGCTTTTACATCACTTACATCAGCCTTTCTTTGTATATGGCTCTTTCCTATATAATGAACTGTCCATGAAATATGCTTCCGGAATTCGTGGCAAAGAATGAACAACAAACCCACACACTACTACCGACTACAGACCCTCTCCGACTTGCTATGAAATAAATAAGTATTGAAGTAATAGGAAAATGATCCTGTATAGATAGAAAGATAAGTATGTTTCTGTCTACTCTATGAATTGAAAGATTAATGCAGATATCAAAACACCAAAATACTTCACAGACGCCGAATAATGAATACCGAAAAGTCAGAGGGACGGAGTAATGTATTATATCATAATCGATTTAAGAGTCTTATCGATTACTATTGCTAAATCTCAAAATATGTGGGTTTTGTATAGAGAGATCATGGATATTTGCGTAGTTGGGTTACGCGATTCCTAAATCTTACATGACAGGATTGCTGTTCATGTTTTCCTAATGGTGGCAGACAGAAGCGTAGGTAAGCCAGATAAATGCTCGGAGGAAATGTGGCATGTATAACATCTCAAAACATTAGAATGGAATCGAGAAACGGAGAGAACATAGAAATATGACATATGTACCTACGTAAATATTTATGTTTGGACAAAATATTTCTTTAAATTAGTTGCAAATAGTAATTCTATTTTTTATTAAATTCTACAACTTCTACAACTGCACTGATTCTACATAGAAAAGGCTTACTGCTTTATATTATTCATTCGACACCCCTGTTTGTTTTCTTGCTATAACACGGATCACTGTGATCGGTTACTTTTCTTCTTAAATACTGCTTTCAAATGCATTTCTGTACGTAGATTCCAAATGAACTTAAAATATTTAGCAATACACATACAAACTTTCTCCTAAAAATGATTCGATGGAATACTTAGTTTGAATTGAACGTACATATATTGTATTATCTGTATGGACTATTTACAAATTACTATCAATCTGTCACGTCAAATTGGCAGTCAGATTCAGAATGGTGTGCATTCACTGTTTCCATTTCCTTTTCGTATTTTTCTGATGCCTATTTGTTAGGTAATATTATATTTTCATTCAATAACAGAAAGGCTTGCTAATTTCACCAGAATTTTCGATTCCCCCCCATTTGTAAGCATTGCACTTTGCACACAAACCATTTCATTCTTTATTACGATTCTGTCTCACAATTCACGCTACATCTCACCAATAAAATTCCTAATACATTTTTAAACAAGATTTAAGCAAAATGCCCTGAGTTAAAACAACATAGGTTTTGAAAACAGAAGTCTAAATCTAAAATTTTTCTGAATTGGTAATCTGTTATCAGAATTAACCTGTAAATACGATTCATTCGTCTCCTTTGAATGCAAATAAGTAAAGTATATGTTATGTAGTCATACAAGAAATCATATAATTCTATGACATGTTGGATATTATTAGGACAATTTGTTTGTAGTGCAGACATACAAGGAAATGGTTTACCCCTTCAAGTTTCAAGAGTTCGGAAAAATCGTTGAATGTTCCCTATTCCCTAGTAATGTCGTAGTGAAGTAAGGGGTGAGTTTGATATTTTATAGGTATATCATTTGCTACGTATATGAATTGCTTTCACGAAGATGTAGGTATTTTATGACAAGTAGGCATTAGCATCCGCCTGCATCAGATATCAATACTTTGATAATGTTGCGAATTCATCCATTTGAGCTAAACTGATGGCTTTTCAAGTGAGAGCAAATTTCCCATTGTACGTTTCCTCAACAAAGCAGTTGAAAGCATTATTATTGATCGTTCTACTACAAATGGGAATATGATCGCAGGATAATCTGCTACAAGTAACTCATGTATTCATGTATATGACGCTAACGCTGTTTTCTTATTTCTCCTGATACCTATTACACATTTTCCACAATTGACCGCAATGTATAAAGTAAGTTAATCCTTCGTCCCCAAGTCTACCACGTTCAATAATGTAAGTAATGCCAATAATATTATTAGGTCGGAATGATTTAAGCACATACACAGGTACATCTACAGTTGCTACAGGCCTTATTTGTTCTACATCTTCAAAATTAATTTAGTCTTCAATTAAAATAGTTAAACTTTTAGCATGCAAAAAATATGAGCCTGGTATTTCTTTCCATCACCTTTATAACTACGTGGAACTTCCTTTCTCTTGTGAATTAGATAAAAGTAAGGGGTGAGGTGAAAGTTGAAACTTGAATAGCAAATGTATAATACCTATGTAGGTAGGTCAATGGAAGGGAAAATTTTCTCATGATACTAAGTACTCTACAGAGAGATCTCATTTTCATGGGGGACCTCGTTATTCATCCCTCTGTAGTCTGTATCTGTACCTACCCGAGATGACCCGATATCCAATGATATTTCAATTGACATATATATAGGTTGCAATATCAGGTTGTGAATATAAAATATCTATGCACTTTCATAGAAAAATAGGCCACTGTATTTTAACAGAAATAGAATTATTATAATAATTAACAATACTATAGGTTCTAGTGTTGGGGAATAATAATTCTATTAATTATAGTTTAGTAACTGTATAATATGCCGCTTATAGCTTTTCTGAAACAATTAACTTTCTTTTGACTTATGAAAACAGAAAGACTTTATTGAGTTGGAAAATATACTTCCTAAGAGTACAATGCATGTAAATAGTACTAGATAAGTATATACTTATATTATGTACCGATGTACGTGTAATAATTAAGAAAAACATTCTTCAGCTTGCAGAATGAAAACAAAGATTTGGTGGGGAATCAGTTTCAGAGGTGGGATTAACAAATACATAATAACTTACGTAAGCTCTGATCTTATTCCTTCGAATTCTCAATAAAGCCAATAAAGAGAATTTCTTTATTCCACACATGATGGTAATTAAAAACGTTTAATGGGGTTTTAACAACTTATCGTAGTACCTATAAATAATTATGTGAAGGACCCTTAAACGAAGGCTTTTTACCTGCCAATTGACAAGTGCGTACTGCGTATACAACAATACAATTAGAAAATTGCAATTTCCATTTTCTCCATCTAAATGCTAAACCCGTCAAATCGTCAAATTCACCTGTACTTCCATCAGAGTTATATTTTACTTGAACTATGTAGAATTTTATGATTGTTAAAATCGGGATTTATTTTAAGTTAGTGTGTGCGGAGTGGAAAGAATATTGCTTGCTAAGAGTATTATTATGTTTTCTGAACGTAGTGAGCAATAAAATATATTTTACAGGTAATGCCCATTTCCCACTACACAAAAGTGACTTAAAAATTCTATAGGGAATTTATTAGGGAGATTTTTAAGTGGAAGAGCTACAATGAATTAGCTCAATGCATAATGGACCATAGTTGATGTAGTAAGCCTATATAAATAAGTAAGTTGCAGATATTACTAAAGGGGCGATGTGAACACGGTTATCTAATACTAAATAATTTTAACTGCTTATGCAATGCAATTAAATCCAATTATCTTCATAACATCTTTAGCAAACAGGAAACTAAATAATTTAAATAAAGTATTGTATTTGTAAGCATTTAACTTTCTAATCCTATAGTGTATAATGTGTGGGGCTGGGGGTTCAATATTTTAAGAAGTTGCATAAAAATCAAACTCACCATTTCCATTCTTGATTTTTCTTAATGGTAAGTGTAAACACTCCCTCAAATGTCAAGGCAAGAATAGAGGCAGTTAAATACCAGTAATATGGATCTTTCTTGATGGAAGTGACACGCCAAATTGCGATGAAGCCATGAGTGGCAAAAATGATGCGTGTTAAAATGGCCTTTACTATTACAATTACTTTTGCCATAATTCCATGAAGACAAAATTATTTCCAGATGAGAAGAAAAACTGCTGTTCCAGATTTCAAGCGCTAGTATTTATATGATGAGTTCACTTGTGTATTTATTATTCGTTATGATACTTTGGAAAACCGTGTGAAATTCATTCTGTGAATAATGTTTGGTGAATTTTAGCAAAAAATTAATATTTCATCTGTTGATTTTAAAGAGTTAACTTCACAGCGAGATGATTCCATAATGGTTTAAATAATTTACGATACAAGAACTACCGTGAATAATGTCACTGCTAAAACCCGTAATTTTATTAGCCAGAAGTTACTCGGAAAGTTATGAAACGAAAGATTTGGTTTTGTGTCAAGTGAAGGAGCATCATCAGAATACAATCTTCCAATGTATTTGTGTGCGTTCTCCGCACATGCCTTATTTCCATCCACCAATCCATATCATATCTAGGTAATGCTATTCCATTGGCGAATCATGAAATCTGAATACTATTATTACGCCTATGCTGCAGCACAGTTTCTCATGCTCTTCAAATCTATTGTCGAAGGCACGAATGCAATGTAAAAATATGTGCAAAATCCTCCGACACAATAATAAACTTCAGTCCTAATGTGCGGAAGATGTACTCCAGGAAAATGGTCAGGCCAGGGCGAGAAACTTATAATTGACATTAATATTTTCATTGCATCACCATCATGCATCCATCATATACGAACCCATAATAATTGCATGTGTCCATATTTGCTCTTCCGTATTGAAAACATTATCACTTTATAAATTCGCGTAAAATGTTTACACGTATCAAAATTTTCTCCGTCTCACATTTTTAAGCGCTGGTGAAAGGTCGGGGAAAGTTTCTTATGGAGTTTTCTAGTGGACAAAGAAAGTTATATTTATGCTTTCACTGAGCTG
>JABASI010006257.1:0-11103 GCA_019776505.1 Tomocerus nigrus
TATAAAATTTGAACGATGTTCTTCAATCAGTTCAAAAGTTATCGTGCCCAGAAACAGATTTGCAGACAGATTGGACATTCTTATACAGAGCAGCTACGCTAATTAGAATAAAATATTAAATAGTAAAATTATTTTATAGCCAACAATCGACATTTGTACAATACGTATCTATATTTTTTTAGATGAGCAGCCGGCAGTAGTATAGTCGCAGGAACGCAAGCAGCTTCGTCAACTCCAGAAGCTGTTGGGTAGCAGGCAGGTCAGGTCACAAGTCAGTCGGAAATTGAATCGAAGTGGTATTTAAGAGTGTATGCCGCGAAAGGGAATATTATGGAACTCCGGCTTAATTTTAAGTTTTGCGCGTCAACCCATGGGTGACTGCTGCTTATGAGCACATAGAATGAGGAATGAAGAATCGTGCTACTTGACATGGTTTTCGACCTAACTAATAATTAATTTAAAATATTTTACAGCTACCTACTGCCCACCGAAACAACGAAGCTGAGGCTGAGGCCTCCATCTCTTCAGTCCATTTTCCCAGAAAACGGATTTCTTCTTGTCGACTGCTGTGCTGTGAATGTGGATGAGGAGTGGATGGATATATAGAGTGACCGCAGGACGCACTCCTGCCGTGCTAGTTCCCATGCCAGGACAGAGCACGTACACTTGCACATTTTTGCACATTCTGCAGTTGTTAACTTGTGAGATTAAAAGAGGAAGAGTTGGTGACTGGATTTTTGTGTTCCGCTAGAGTAGTGAATAGGTTAAGGCGTGTGCGGCGGAAAAGGCGAGACAATGGAAAAGAAGAGACAATGAGTGGGAAGGGATGAGTGTCCATGCAGTGCACCTCTCAAACAACAACAATCCATCCATCCATCCATCTACCTGCCTACTCTTCTCTACGTTCGCATTTTCTACACTCTCACTAGCCTCTACATCTTAGTGAATTTATTAAGTAGAGCTACTTTATGGGACTGCCCAGTAGTATGTCTGTCTGACTGTCTGTTACACGATAACCCATAAACGGTTAGAGATATTCCATTCAAATTTTGTAGATGTGTTTACGGGATGAGGACGGAGAGTACTTTTGAAAATGGGGCCAATCGGCTACCCTTTGACCTTTTACAGCGTGTGCTTTACATGGTAAATGCGATTTGCATGTCGTGCGTGCGTCGTCGTGCGTAGTTGTCGTGTCTTTTACATTCTACCTTTACCGCTACTTTTTATAGGCGTTTTTACAGTGGTCGATTTGCATTATTGTACCTATGGACACCACTACCGATTAGCACAGCATTCCCCACTATGAGAGTGCATTCGATCCACTTGGCTGCCCTGCTATGCTACACTTTCCTATGTACATCTACTCTAGCAGCTACTTACTAGCTACGTACAAATTTACGAATCCATTGTCTTTCTGTGTCGATGCTCATTCATTGATGCTATGAAATCCTTGTATAGTAGTCATCGCATGTTATGGCTACGAGCAAAGTACAATATTTATTATAGCTATTCACTAGAGGCACTTAATATATTATGTAGGCATTCGATTACATATAATAATATAATAATTGTAAGTTTATATCATAGGAACATCTAAAATAAAGTGATGATGATAGCACAAGATCTCCTGTGCAATGCAAACATACACAGACCCCTTAATATTCCTTCATCTGAAATCATCTTGGCAGATTGTGTGTGTACACTCTTTCAGCATGCAGTTTCCCTCGTACGTTCCAATAGAACTGCTTGTAGCTATATAGCGTGTAGCAGTCCACCTAGTCGTTGAGTTGAACGACTAGCGAAACTAGCGATAGTGCGAATTGAGTAGAGCCTCTTCTTGTGGTAACAAGACAATTCAGTGAGTGAATAGATAGAGAGATAGGTAATAGATAGAGGAGTGTATTTGTATAGGTGCATGGGTGATGATGACCCAAGAAGGAACTGAGGAGGAACAGATGAATCAGTGGCAGACTCGTACAGTACAGACAGAAGCAGATAAATAGTAAATAGAAGAACAGTAAGTAGAAGGAGGAGGAAGAGAGTTACATGGACTAGCACAAGGTAATAAAGCTAAAGCAATGCAAAATGCAAGAGAAAAAACGTTCCAGCGGATGCTAGTTAATCATCCTTTTACATTACAGCAGCAGATCCCTATCTCTTCATCTCTTCCCTCGCTTGGCCACCATCCACATATCCACTCACATTACATTACTCTCCATTCATAGAGACCACAACACCAATACGTCCTGCCTGTCCTAAATACAACACACATGTAGCCATCATCAACTTTAACTTCGCAGTAGAACTTGTAACTTAACTGATTTGATAATCTATGAATGTGAAATGTAAACAGAGATTAAGGCACGGTAGTTACCTACTTACTCGTAGATATTTACCTCGAGCAGAATGAGATGATTTTATTGATAACCTGCTAATTATAATATTATAATATTTACAATAATGCTTCACACTCCGTTGTGCGGGAAAGCCACCTCTGAGAATTTCCATAGCACGCACCCTCTGCAAGCGTTCCCATTGCAATTATCGACTTCAAATTCTGAGAGGTTGAGGTTGAATCATCTTGCACGAAGTTCCAGTCGATTCAACACCCAGCATTCGTAGTAGTCAAATAATTATGAATTATGATGCAGTTGTTGAAGTAGAAGTGATGGATAGGAAAATGTCCTGACTAGCTAAATAGAGCGAGGTGCGTTGATTGCTTTTGTTGTTAGTGTGAGATGATGCGAGGAGGAAGGGATCTACCTGCGTGTAAGATTTTGCACAGACGGACGGAGGACGTTGCACTGGAGCGGACTCAGCTCTCTGTCACACACAACGCACTTATTCCTTGCAAACCGCTGCCGTGCCACCACATCCTTTTAAAAGTAAGCAGAAATCTTTCGGGATGAGTCGATGAGAATGGGAGGGAGATAGCAGAGAGAAGAAGGAAAGTAAGTAAATGGGAGCAGAATGCCACTCACTACACAAGATCGTGTGTCCTTTCACAAAGCAATCCCAATGCCCATCCATCCAGCCCTGACAGACAACTGAGGAAAATGACATCCTACAATTTTTTTATTATTTCTACTTTATTCCATTCCTCTCCATCTTTCATCCCTGTCCATAAGCCCTCCATCATCAATCAGCATACTATTATAAAAAGAAACATAAACTGAATCGAGCAATCATTGCATTCAGCACATTTTGGGCAGAGACGCTCTGAGGATGAAGAGAGAGAGAGAGAGAGAGAGAGCCTTCTTGGCTCCTGATCTAGTCAACGAGGATTTTTTATTTATTTATTTATGTGGGGAATAAGAGTCACCGCTGCAGATAAGTTGATGATGCGATGTCGTAATAGTAAAAGTCTGTTCCTTTTCTTGAGAAAGGGGAATTCTGATAATAAAAGGAGCTACCTGTGGTAAAATAGATTAGAAATGTGTGAAATCTTTCTGCTTTATTGCAATGTACGGGCAGCACTAAAACTCTGCCTTATCCTCAATGACGCCACAACAACATCCCGTACTCCCTACCACTCGCCTCTCTCTCTCTTTCTCTTTCTCCTTCCTCTAAATAAAACTTAGGATCAGGGCCATCCATTCGTGTAGCTACGTCTTCTTCTTCTCTTTGGACAAGAATAATAACCAGGCCACTACTGACTCACTTAACACACAAACTGTCAATTGCAATTGTTTTTGTCACCGTCATGCAGCTCTTCTAAACGTCCATTAAGATTGTTATTTATTATTATGATGCTATGGTGGCATCTAACGATCTGACTATTTCATTTCTCAGGCTATAGTCACAGTAAAGTGCATGTAGGTACTTGGCTTCATCTTATATTTAGCTAGGTCGGTGGGTGGGTCCTAGAATTAGAGAAATAATATCATTCTCTATCCCAGCAACTTTGCACGCCTGAATAGTGCTCACTTGTGGAGGAGAAGCAGTCAGTGTTTGATATTAGCCGGTTTTTTAAGATTTTTGCCGACGAGCCATCAATTTTAGTCGGCTAAAGCGGCCAGTGGCCAAAACGGTTAATGGCTAAAAACAATGTAAAATAATTTTGGCCAGCCTAAAAAATGATTTTAGCCGGCTAAAAGGCCATTTTTGCCACTACCATTTAGCCACTAGCCAGTGGCTCGTCAAACACTGGTAGCAGTACAGCCGTCCTTATTATCTCTGGAATCTCTGAAGTCTCATCTCATGAATTTATACATGGCCTGCTAGAAAAAGTAAGAAATTCTTGACTGTCGGTTGTAGCGTCCCAATGCTGACTTTTCGGCAATAATATCATGTGTACATAAAGCAAGTCAATAATAATATTATTGTCGACTCTGATGGGAGTCAGAAGAGTCGGAAATGGCTGCTGTAGCCTTTGGAAATTCTCCGTTAACAAGACTGAAGCGAAACTGGGAAACTGAAATGTCCAATGGGAGTTTCTTGCAAATAGAAACATCAATTCCTAACTCAAAGGAAGTAAAAGGACGAGAATTCTCTCTCTCTCTCTAAACGTTCTACTTATAAATAGCTACCTAGTTAAAAAGCTACTTACTTGTATAATGTTATTGTAGCCACGCAGGTATGCTCTCGACTCCTGCATCATCCTGCCCACGCACGTCATGACGGACTAAAAAAGTATTTCCTTACAATTGACGGGAGATGAGAGGGAGAGAGCGATGAATAACTTCCCTACTAACTCTGCTCTAAATACAATGCTGAGCAGTAAAATCCAGGAATTGGGAGCAGATAGCACTTAGAAAGAAGTTGCAAATAAGTTCCTGACATTATCTGTATTAGTGCTCGTTGTACGCACACATTTTTGTTGTGCTGGCAAGGGATAAGGAACTGCACACTTAAAAGTACTGCTCCATCATTAAATACCTACTAGTGCTGCACTACTTTATGCCTTTGCATGTAGCGTCTGTGGACAAAAATTTGTCTGTGCACAAACATTAGCACAACACATAAGACTAAAAGCTGAAACATGTCAAGCTGGCGCGAGTCAGATCATCATGGAGATTTGCGTCCAACTTCTATTGGTACACATCATAAGCAGTGTTTGATATTAGCCGGCTTTTTAAGATTTTTGCCGGCCAGCCATCAATTTTAGCCGGCTAAATTGGCCAGTGGCAAAAACGGCTAATGGCCAAAAACAATGTAAAATAATTTTGGCCCGGACGGAAAAATGATTTTAGCAGGCTAAAAGGTCATTTTTGCCACTACCATTTCTGCCACTAGCCAGTGGCTAGTCAAACACTGATCATAAGACCATAAGAGGCCATTGATTTTTTTAAATTTTCCCCCATGACATTTCACCCTTGTCACATTATTTCATAGAACTTAGCACTACTTTTCTACATCTGTTTGCCACAGTTTATTATTATTACGATCAGATCAGATTCCTCATCCGTTGCGTTGAATGTGGAAAGCGTGCAGAGTGTGCAGAGCAGTCTCCTTATTTTCATCGAGTGCAAGGCGGGTAGCTGGGAGGATGACGAGGATGGAGAGAGAGTGAGAAGAGAGTGAGCTAAGTAAGCAATAGCCAAAAGTGTTGATGTCGGCATATTATTATTTCCCTTGCTACGTAAGGAGCTTATTTATAGGCCTCGTATTTATTTACCTGAGAAGCATCATCCTCAATCCTCACTCACTCATCATTTCCACTAAATTAGATGAGACCGAAGGTAATTGCGTTGCGGAGATGTTCTTCTGCGTCCCTACGGGGCCAACCCAACCATCTAACTCCATCAAAATAATAATATCATCTAATGTAGTAATGTAGCAACCCACTACCCACCTATCTACAAATATCTCATATTAATTATTGATCACTTCTGCCAGCAGCCTCCTGTCTGCGTCGTCATTACGGAAGAAATGCTAAGAGACGTAGGGATGTAGCTTGAGAGGATAATAATAAATAGTGGAGCACAAAGCAGGCAGGCAGCTCCTTCTTTCTTAGCTACACGTGACGAGGATGGACATTGAGCGAGGAATGTTTTTCGACAACTGTCGAGTGGATTAGAGAGCAAAAGTAAATATCTATCACCATGGACAGCATGGAGAATGGAGAGCATAGGGAATGTTCATACAATGGCTACAGCAATGTTATTAACTGAGCTACCTATCCACTGTGGGCGTTTATGATTTATTTTTTCCACCCGCGTTTTGCACTAGCCTTTCTGTGAGCGTTGCCAATGGTTACCCCTACACTTTCCATGTTAATTTTCGAAATTAGAACCCGAATATATCGGAAACTCGCAACTTTTCGCAAAAATGACTAACACCATTGGAAAGCTGATGTTTTTCTCTACATTTCTTGCTAGGAAAGGTTNATTTCCTGCTAGGAAAGGTTGCGCCGGCTGCTACCTGGTGTTAACCATTGATTTTTCTACTCCGCTAAGTGTAAAAATTAAATCATAAACGCCCAGAGTGCGGTGTAGCCTAGTAGTCTTTCTATGTCTTGTCTGAATAGTAATAATGTAATATCAATTAATACGTTAGTATCCACTCAATCACATTACACTGATAAAAGTTGGCATTGCTAATAGCTTACAATAAGAACACACTCACTCGCCCAAGTTGTTTTTAAACTGTAAACCAATAATATTACTTAACATCCTATAAAATATCAACCTAAACTGGATTAATACTTGTAACTGAAGTAGACGTAGCACGGAGTCACAGCTTCATTTCGATAGTGTCCGGCATAAACTTTTCCTTCTGCCAACTAGGACAATTTAAATTGCTGTTGCATGCTATTCCATTAGAACAACCAGAAGAGTGTAGAAATTAAATTCTTAATAGTCTTTACTGATCAGGCAATTTCGCTAAACACTCTACAGTACATCTTTCTGCGAGTCTAATAAATGCCATGCCATGCCTAATAAATATGTGCTGAAGAAGTAGGAATTAGGACGGAATGGCTTTTATTCTTCTCTGTGGTAACATTTGTGACGGCAATCATCATTGACTTAGAAATCATAGATTTTACATGGTAAAATACCATTGTGTGGCTTTGGATACAACAGTCAACAGTAGAATCACTCTGTAGAAGGTCACTGGAATTTGAAGAATTATTTATTATTGTTTGACTACGTTATGCTTATCTCATGTAGATAGTTCTTGCATTGTCACAAAACTGCGTGTCCAATAACTGAGCTCAAATCTCCGTCACCACACCGACAGTAGAAACTATGACTATACCAAATTATTATATTTAAGTACTTTATACAATTTATACCCTATCCACGTCACCATAAGTATTTATGAAAATAAATATATTTTACTTATCTCGCCGCAATTGTAAACCTACTAAGTAAATAGACACTTTCTTTAATCCCTCCAAAGTCGCTACATCATCACTACAATAACTACAAACATTTGACCATCTTTCCTTCATTGGAACTCTATTTAGAGTTTCATTTAAACAGAAAAATTCAGGTCCAGCGTTGCAAGAACTATATAGTTAAATCCATATGATGGTCATTATTTATAATACTTAAATAGCTACATTATTATTGACTTCAATTTTTTATTTTGATTCCCCAATTTTATTTAATGGAAGTTTGGATGTGGTTACTCAAACATTGCTACATCAAAAAATCGTATTAATCCCGCAAGATAAAATTATTTGCCCAATTTAACGGTGAACGACATACATCACACACTTTCGTCACTGATTTTAAAACTTTTGCTGAAAGTAAAATCAAAACTATAGTATGAGTATGAATTTTTTCCATGCAAGGTTGAAAAAAATAAATGTACTGTACTGCTAAACGTTAACTAGTAACTACAGACTTGTGGTGGGCCATTGAAAGAAGATTATACAAAAAGCGCAAGGACTAAATATGCATTGATCTACTTATATGAAAAAATCTCGTAATAATAGCTTTATGTTGTCGTCGATTCATTTCGAACACAATTTCTAACATGGCCTCTACGAAGTTTAGCTGCTTTTCAATGAAACCAACTTTCCACTTTCTTCACCAAAAAAATCATATAAAAATCATTGTCTCAATTCAACTGCTGCTATACGATTTGATAATTTTGAATCTACTAAAAGTTTAACTCATAATATGATAAATCTTACCTAGCGTATACTCATCCTCTACCCGTTATGAACACGTTTGGGTTGCCTATAATATTATATATTTACATGGGTTATATGAATGAGGTTAATAATGATGGATGACCGAAGTTACTACACTAACATTTTTCTAATGTCCCCATGGGTTTATGTTCGTTCATCATTCATCGTACATTACATGGTCCAGGTTCACAAACAATATGCTTATTTGGAGAAAAATTTCAGTAAAGAAAATGTAGTACGTGCATAGAACATAAAATTAACCAGTGAAAGGCAAAATGCAAACGATTATTAATAGTTTTGGGTGGTTTCATTCCGTAAAAATAGAAACAGTATGATGGTGTCATAGTCGCGCGTATATTGTCAAAGTGTCAAGATGCATGCCTTACCGATAAAGAAAATTAAAGGAATGTGCAAAAAATTTGCAATTTTTGCCTTGTCTTGGAAGAGTTTGGCCGAGTTCAGTCATTTTTGAACTTATACAGACCTTCCTTTTAATAACCCCCGGAACTCATTGTCTTCATGATAATAATATATTGTGTAGAAATAAAACAAAACTGTCACATAAAGTCAGAAGTAGCCAGCTACAGCTACTATGCTATAGTCTTCTCAATAAACTTTGAATAATAAATAATAATAGGTAGGTACTTGTGTAGTGATAAAATAATGTCATTCATCTGAACAATCAATGACGCCTAATTCATATGACCTATTATGTAGTTGTAGCATCAAACAAGCAAACGTAACCATAACCGTTATTTCTCTATGCATCTTCCTGATTTTCTGAGAACAATTATGATTTCAACAGAGCAGTGGATTTTTTGCGTGGAAATGTTCGGTAGAGTTCGTTCCAACTTTCCAACCTTTAATATCAGTACAAGTTTCGAAATGTAAAGCGCTTATGTTACTTCATGTCTATTTAATTCCTGTTAATGTGAATTAAATTAACGGCTATTCCCCAAAAATTTTTTTTTAAAGTACGAATTTCAATTAAAATTTATTTCGAATAAATGTCTATAGCTTGTACGTACCTATGCCATATATTATATCTAACGTGACAAAAATATGTGTAGATATGCCTACGCAAATATGCTTTTGTCCCTCATGCACATAAGTACATGCAATAAATTGGAAATAAACTGCTGCGTGATTGCATATGCTTGGTGGACGATAAGTACTTTCGTTGATCTTAGATTTGAGAATTAAAGTATCTACGTCAAATGACAACGGGACCGTCCAATGTTCAGGTATGAGGTCGAGAGTCGAGGCATTTATAAGCATTTGATATTTTTATTGGATTTGTTGAGGAATGTAAATTGCAACATCTTCTCTTCTCATCTCATTTTTATGCTGAGATTCAAATAGATATGTATGTATGCAAAATAATTTGTAGCGTCTTTGTGTTATCGTCACTGCCAATTTAATTCTTTTTCTTTTTCTTCGGTTACTTACATGGACATCTTGGCAATTTGGTTTTAGCCACACAGAAGAGCATTGGTAATCATTTCTCAAAGCATGACTTGTCTTCAAAATGACTAAGTACTCTGACTGACAACACAAGTCCCTATAGTTGTCTTTGTGTAGCCTCTTTAAGTTTTTATTGTGTGCTATTCACACTATGAAGAAAGGCAATCAAAATCGAGAACTTATTTTACATAAACTATGGTAGGTAAAGTGATAGAATAGAATCACAGCAGGTAACCTACCTAACTAGGCGATAAGTTATCCCAAATAAACACTGATGCATTTTTAGTTTAGGTAGGTGGCACAGATAGGTGCCTATCATGTTCATGATCGTCGTGTCTATAAAATTTACACATTATATGAGTAGATTTACTGCAGTTTTTACTAAGATCCACTCAGGTGCAATAATCATTGAAAAAGTACACTCCAGGGAACAAGCAAGACATCTTTTTGTTTGTTTCCTCATAGACAATAAAAATGTATAAGCCCAGATATTGTTTATATTGAAAAAGTGGCATGCAATTTGATTTTATTACTTAAATTCGAAGAATATTTCGCAGGGGTACATTAGTGCACACAATAATACGCAGCTAATGAGTTAGCAGTCAGCACATCCAATGATCGCGTAGATAGATAATAGAAACGAGCTGCGTTTTGTTTCCTACCTTGCTTAAGATACGTACAATAACATGAAAGCCAATTGCCATTAGTTTGACAGGATTGGCGATACCTTGAACTATCAATAGCGATACCTTGATCTTTGCTACACAGCATCCTTCAGGTTCACACTGCAAATTTCACAGTCATTCACACATAACTTGACTTCTTTTATCGTCGTTAGTTTTTATTGCGTTAATTTTCAGTGTTGCTGAGTAAATGAGATAAAGAAATAAAGCATTGCCTATATTTAACTATAGGTGTAGCTTAGAAAAACAAATTCTAATCCAATCAACTATTTGATGATTTTAAGGTCACTCACTTTCTCTAACCATTTTTAGATGCGACTAGGTCATTGATATAATATTATTATTGCTTAACACGGATTGATACTTATCTTTTACTTCCCCATATGCATTCTGGTCACATCTTTTTCAATCATTTGACTGCTGTTGATGGCCACATCGCAATTTATGGCTTGCCAGCCCAGCACAACAAACAATGCGTAAAAAATATTTTAGAAATTGCCTTGCATTGAGATATCAACGAGTACATTCATTTATCTATCACTGGTGACTGCATCCTACAATTTATTACTGACAATTATATGTACTAATATTTCTCCGATTATAGTCGGTAATTGGTATTGTTATACGCGAGAACGCAAATGGCAACTTCGCTTCATTGTTTATTTATGTTGGTTTTCATATGCAAAAGAAAAAAACCGGAAAGTCTTAAATTCGGAGGAATTTCGTTCATCATCATAACTCCAAATTCCCTTTGTATTCTTTGTTTATTACTATTACTGTGTCAAATATAGCAACCCTTAGGGTGGTATTCTTAAAGAAGGTTTTGGCTTTGGCTACGGCTTAGATAAGGGGTATCCGTATTCGCAATGA
>JABASI010006258.1:0-11102 GCA_019776505.1 Tomocerus nigrus
GTATTATATTATTATCATTATGATTATTATTACTTACTTATTTACTACTTAAAAGTACGTAGGTAAATTGTCAACATGACAATAATAATGAAAATTTGCACTTCATTTTGCAACGATCTGCAAATTTTCAAATACGACAAAAATAAAAGATAGATATATAATATTCAAATTCAGATTTAACGATTTAAGATTTTTAATTAATTCAACTAAGGTAATATTTAATTTGATAATTTGAAAAAGTTGGTCGAAATCTGAAGAAATCTTACTCGCTTGTTGTCTGGATAGGTTTTTATTATGAAATTATTGATTACAAGATGTTACTTTCGAGATTAAAGGTCAAAAGTCAAAACCATGACCATTGAAATCTTATCTGACTACATCAACGATATTATTATTGTCATTTTTATTATGTAACAAATTATGATAGACAGTTACTAATAATGCTAACATATTATGTAACATAACGCTAACATATTATGCAGGGTTGTATATTATCCACCTGAAAGCAATTTCATCCATCCAGTGGATGAAATTGACGAAATTGGATAGTACAGACGTGGATGAAATTAGTACATAATAATAGCAATGCTAGCTTCTGCTAAAAAAATATTGTGACAAAATTTAAGGAATAATTTTTTGTGGTCGTTTTAGATATGATATTTGTGTATTTTGTTAAAGTTACTGATAAATATGAAATTAAATTAACGATTTAAGTGCTGAAAACTTTAAAAAAGGGCATAAAATTAGGAAATTTTATCCATCCACTATCCACCTGGACAAAATTGAGGTGGATAAAATCAATTTTGTCCAAATCATCCATCCACCTTATTTCGTCCACGACAACCCTGAGGATAATATCTGAATGTTTGAACTTGTCAAACATAAAAAGTTTGTAATACTCTGAATAAATAACAATTGAAAATCAACGTGCCTTCTTTCCATCTGTTCACAATGGTTTATTATAAATTGTCAATGCCTAACAGATCTACGAAATATCTCCCTATTCAAAAATCAAAAAGTTTATTTAAGGAGAATGTTTTATTTTAATTTATTTAATTACATGAAGAACATTACATGAAGTAAAATATCCTGAAAGTTAAATTTAAGTATTGTTAATCGATATAGTACATATAATCGTTCTCATGTTTAGCATGCATTGGCTAGGCAAAATCTCCTTGAACAAGTTATTCCCAGAACAAATACGCCTTTACATGTAAATAACAGCCGAGAGAGTCTAGAATGTTCTGGACATTCTCATTGCGCACATGGCCATTCGAAAATATGTGAAAATATGCGTGATATCGTTTGATAGAGTATGGTCTATAGTGCACCGTGAAAGTTGTGTCGGTTGCGGAATAGTAAATTACTTTCAGAATCTAAAATTGGTCTTGCTTAAGATAACTTAAATCGAAGGTTCTGTTTAGAGCCCATGATTTCTTTCATTTCTAAATTTTACTCCAACGAGAACTTGTTATTGTTTGACGACCTAGCCGTAATTTGTATTTTATGATTAGATTCTATGCAAAATTGAAGTAATCATAATAATTTAATTCGAAAGGGAAATTTATCTTGCAAACAATCTGAGTTCCTTTTTAGCCGGCTATTTTGACTTTTGGCCACCCACCCGGGGAAAAAAAGGCAAGGTGGGCAAAAGGGGTAGAAGTGTTTAGTCCTTGGGCTCTCCTTGAAGCCTGGACTAGTATGCAATTTGCGAAGTCAAATGTTTGACAAACTAAAAATATTTATTGTTGACTGTTATTGAAAAATTCAGTTTTAGAATATTTCCAAATAAATTTCTTTATTTCAAATAAAAATCGAAGAACCTCAAGTACTGCCTATCCATATTAAAGAAACATCTCGTCCCTTAAGATTGAAAAAGCACAACATGCACTTTCAGACTAGTCCCCAAAAAGTACAATATGCACTTTCAGGCCAGTCCCGAAAAAGCCCAATACGCAATTCTGGGGCAAAGTGAGGTAACTGCGTAGTAAATTAAAGCATAAAATTCTACACCGGATGCTAACTTTTGAAAAATTTATGGCACCAATTGGGTGCGCTATAAATTCCGCAAGATGGGCTCTGCACTGCATTACAATACAACATGATTTTGTTTTCCCTCTTTCCTGATCAAATCACATATGTGCATATTTCGCTTTTTCGGGACTGGCCTGAAAGTGCATATTGTGATTTTTCAATCTTAAGGGACGATCTACTGTTGCTGTCAATTAATGGTAAGAGGGCCAATAGATATTACCTTTACAGGCTTGTCGCTTACAGTGACCATATAGATCTACCTGGGTATATGGAATATGAAATACTGGCACATTTACATAGAACTAAGCAAAGCAACTTATTAAAAGTGAATCTGGAATATAAAATAGGCACTCATAAACGGCAAGAAAGTAAATATAATTCAAAATCGCAAATTTAAAATCTAATTGCATATTATTGCATTTTTTTCGGTTGAATGTTTGGCTGCCCGGTGTGAAAAAAATATGACAGCTTTACGACAGGTCTGATCTGAATGCATTACGCTTTAAGATACATGGTTATTGATTGGAAATTACTGTAGTTAAAAGAAGGAGCATTGTCGTTTTGTATGGTCATTGTCAATTTTTTTCTCTTGAGGCTTAAACAGAAGATTCACTGATTTATTTCAACCATTTCAATTGTTTCGCGTTAAAATCGTTGGAAAGTGAAATAAGTATATGCCAAAGCTGTTTTAAAAATGTAATTTTTTTCTCGTGTCAAAGACCCCATACAAATTTTATTGTTTTGGCGTATGTACATATTCAGTACTTTACCCTTTCCTTGTTTCCTTTTACATGTACGTCACATTGTATAAAGTGGATTTGAGAGTTGGTGGTAGATGCCCAGTTAATGGCTAATGTTATTTTTGAACCTTCATATATTTATTTATTAAGGAAAGGAGCATTCTCACTGACATTTAATTACCCACTCGAGATTTTTAATTGTTATTTCTATTTCATAGGTGGACGATTGGACTGGGCGAAAAATAAAATGAAATGCCTGGTGCTGGTTTTTTACTTTCTTTGCTCCTGTTATGTCAGCTTTTCAGCTCCAGTGGATGGATATGAAGAAACATGTTCGCCCTGTAAGTGGTAACGATTTTTATAAGAAATAAAAAATGAAAGATTTTTTCGTGAAGGAAAACGAAGCAAGGTTTCGACTGAGAAATCCATAAAGTAAGAAATTCCCATTTTCCGAGCACAAAAAGGAAGAATCAAAAGTGTCAAATGGGTGGGAAATAAGAAAATAAAAATTTTGGATGAGAAATGTAACAAAATATATGAAATATAATAATATCTGTTGTAATGTCTAGTTTTGTGTTTTAGTAGAGTCTTTGTAAAGTAAATGTGTTTTGTGGTGTGGTAGCTATTTAGATGTAGTAAATATTTGATATTTCTTTTAACTTTCTGCAATTATTAGGCATACAGAAGCAGATAAAATTAAAATAGAATGCAGATATTTTTTATGAAGGAAATAGCTTTTTGAACGGGTCAAAGTACTATAATTCCGAAGTTCTTTCTCCATATTTCTAGTCTTGCTTGTCACGAAGACAAATCAAGTGAAATCAAAGACCCTCGGGCAGGGCATCGAATGGGCAGCGTTTTTTGGCTTTCTGCTATTACCTTGCTTACGAGTTCTTTGACTGCAACATATGCACTACTTAGTTGTGATACTGCTTTGTTAACCACTAATTATTATTATTATAATTATTATATTCATTTCACCTTAAGGTATCATTAATACAAGTGATGGTTTACAGCGTGTTTCACCACTGTGCACCCAAAATTGAAGAAAAATTGCGACGAGAACAAAGAAAAATCAAAGAATGAGGCCGGTCTGTTTTATAATTATGATGTTAAGTCGGGAATCTGCAAAGCCTCGTACTGCTTCAAAAATCCAGCAGAAGTATTTGATGAAGAACGTCTTTGTACTGCTTCTTGTAAAACTTGTCAAACGCTCTTGAAATACTACAAGGCTGATGGTATGTAAACGTAACAAAATTTTTGGCATTCCATTTGAGCTATGCAAATTTTCATTTTGGTAAAACTGTATTGTATGTAACTTTACATTTTGGTAAAAGAACACACAATACGTATTACCTCGTAACATTAAATCCCTACTGATTGCGCTCATTGCATTAGTCTACATGGCCCCCTCCGGAATTCCGCTTGCGCTGACTGTAGCTGAGTCCTGGATTAGTGGATCGCTATCATTTTATGCCCTAAATTTTGAAAATGTAGTGGTTCTACTTCATTTGGGAATTAAAAAGCCAAGCTTTTTTAAGGAAAAAGTAAAAAGTAACCTTTTTTTAAAAAGCAATGCTTTTTTACCTTTTTTGCTATTTGCTTTTTAATGTAAACTAATGTAAAGTGAAAGGCAAAGGGGAAAATGTTTGACAACTGTTTGTTACCTACGATATTACGCGTAAATATCATATAATTGAACGTGAAGCTCCGAAATACTAATGCTGGGACCGTGAACTTTAAAATGCCAACTTTTATTTATTTGTACATTGCTTATTATTGCAATGTAAAAAAGCAAAAGGTAACGACGTTTACTTTTTGTTGTCTTGCTTTTTCATAAAAAAGCATAAAAACGTTGCTTTTTGGTTCCCTGTTCATAATTTATAACGCCTGGATCCATGTAACAGGTTTTTGTCGGTGATATATGTCACTCTTTACTAAAGGCCAAAGATTTTGGAACAGTGTGCAATGTTTCTGTTGGGCTGCCAGTTAATTCTCTAAATAAGTTGCCTTGATAGCAAGCTATTTACCTAACTGTTTAAATTTCAGTGTGTGCAAGGGAACAATACTACCGAGTCATTTAATTTTAATGAAGAACTTATTTATAATTCGTAACAGATGAGTGCCTTCAGGGTCCTTTAATTGCTTTGGAGCCAAAAGATAAAGATGTACCACCGCTGTCAAAAAACCTTTGGTCATTCGATACCAGGTCTGCAAAATGTTTGAACTATGGACAAAACCTCACTACGGAGAAATACAAGTTCTCAGTATTTGGTGGACTTATATTGCCCACAGAAGATGAGTGCATCAAACGATGCCCGAGCCTTCCCAAATGAGAGTTCCAAAAATAGACGTTCTGCAAAATCTACGGCAAATTTTTAAATTCGATGTATTTTAAATTAAGAATAGCATATAAATAATGATTTTCAAAAATACATCCTTTGCTTACGTGCACTGTACTGCATTGCTCCTATCTACTCAACAGTAGACAATTGGTTTTCAGCTGAACTGTATCTAATTTCCAAAAAAAACAGGGTTAATAAATATGCTAAAAATATTTTTAAAATTAATAATACTTTTCTATTTAAAATCACAATTGATTTTTTTATTAGATCTATTGTCAAAATAATGCTACTGTTACATTCATTCTGTTTCCACCTAAGTAGTATATACTACTTTATTTTACGTGGCAAAAAATTATGATCACGTCATCATGTGATTCATCATGGCCATGGCACATCATAATATCAATAACAATGACAACATATGTAACTGAATTGTAGTCCAAAAACACTTTAAGAGGAAATGCAGATCCAATCCCAATAAGTAAATTATAACCAAAGTCAGTGCTTTTACCACCCTGAAGTCAAACGGTAGCGTTCATTTATTTTTTAACTCGAACAAAAGTTATTCGGAGCCCTTAATTGAACACTCTAATATATATCAATGTAAGCTTAATCGTTCCAAATGTCACAGCGTCCCTACCGGTTTTGACACTAAATTGCTAAAAATCGAAAGTGGGAATGCTCTTAATGTTTCATGTTTGAAAACAATTTTAATACTTCTAGAAATATTTTAGTTTTACTTCAGGTGAAATGTGAAATATGACTAATTGAAATAATTTTGTACATCACGTATAAAGCGAATATTCATAAACTATTGAAATTAATTCAATAACGCACACAGAGAGGCTAAATCGTGCAACTAACGTAGTAAGCGTTGTCAGGAACATCTGTGGAAGTTGATCACGAAACACATGGAGCGGTAGTCACTAGCAGTCATTGTGCAATTATTGTGTCTGGATTGCAAATTTGGAAATTGCTATGTACAATTTTATCCACGTATGAGTTTAATACCCCCACTCCCCAGGTCATCATGAACGGAACCCGTACCCGTTTGTACCTGAGAAAAAATGATTTATTGAAAATAGTAAATCATTTTTTTAATTTTAATCTTCATAAACCTCATTTCAGCCAGCATTCTCCCATCCTTCAACTTCATAAAAAAAGAACAAAATCTAAGGTGCCAAAAATAGTGGCAAAGCAATAATGGAGAATATCTGTCGAAAACAAATGTCAATGGGAGTTTTACGACCAATGCTTCCTAATTTTTGATATCTACTATTGTAACGGATGTCATACCAGATGGACTTTCAATTAAAATGCTTTGCACTATTATAAATTTTTAACTTCGAAAAATGTATTTCGTTTGTGTACACATCCTAGCCTGAAAAATTTAGTGTGCTGTTTAATTTAATCTGCAATTTAATTGTAGATTGACTTGCCTTTGTACACAGTGTACATAAATTCACACACTATAAACCCATATGACATAAACATGGAGCATGTAAAATAGAGTATAATTAAAGTAGGTACCATAATATGTAATCGGTTTTTAATGTCAGATTTTTAATTCAGTGTGAAAAATACAACTCTGTTTTCTTTTCCTGAATAATTATCGTTCAGATGACCTCGCTGTCACAAGTATCAGCAGCAGATGAAAGAAATATATCGAATTCTGATGAATCGTCAACTGCATGCCATTCTTCTTTTATTTCTATTTTGCAGTCGTCATCGTAGATTATCTGAGTCTTTTTCCCAGTTCGTTTCGACGCTTTTTCATCACTGCGTAATTTGGAGAAGGTATTATCATTCAAGGGAAATTGATGAGCAGAAGCTAAGATACTGCTAGAACTACTTTTAGTAGAATCGTGTTCACTGCCATAGTGTTCCGTTACATTTTGTACATCTTTGAACAGACTGCCACAGAGTCGACATTTCCAAGGCAGGACACTGGAAAGTTTTAAGTCATGGTTCTTAATAACAAATCTTGGTTTTCGATTATTTTTTTCATTTACTCCATTTTCAAGACTTTTTTCAGAATTTAGTGTGGCTGTTAAAACATTAGTGTCACTATTGGACTTGTGATGGTCTTTAACGTGTGCAGTTAAATGGCAATTGTATTTGAATGTTTTTGCACACTCTTTGCATTTGTGGGGACTTGTCAGGGAGTGCTGTCGAATTTTGTGCGATTCCAAACACCATCCGTTTCTGTATTGGATATTGCAAATGTCACACTTGAATCGTTTCTCCTTCACCTTACCATCCTTCATCTTCCCGTGACTCCGGACGTGATTTTCAAAAGCTAACTTTTTGATAAATTCTTTCGCACAACAAGGACATGTGCGTTTCTTGACTACCACATTTTTTCTTGGAATATCCTGTTTTTCAACTTTATTTGAACTAGCAATTTCTTCTCGGATAGAAGTGTACGTTTTATCCCAATGACGTTGTTGATGGCTCAAGAAATCTTTTTCGCTCGAGAAATTTGCATCACAAATCATACAAGTGAAATTTTTCATCGTTTCTTTTGAATACCGGCATTTAGTGTGGCGATTTAATTCTTTATCGCTCTCAAAATGTCCTCTGCAGTTTTTACACTTGAATCCTGCTGATTGGTGAACCGTTTCTTTGTGCTGATGTAAATTCCCCGTCGTGTAAAATTTCTTGGGACACAAATTGCATCGGTAGGGTGCTAGGGAATGTTTTGTTTGTTTACAGTGCCCTTTCAACCCTTTCAGCGTCCGGAAGACCAATTTACATCTTCGACATGCAAAAAGTTTTGCTTTCAACATTTGCTGGCAATGAAATGCTGAAAAATGTCTTTCTAAATTGCTTTTTGAACTAAATGATTCTTGACAAATACTGCATTTCGGTTTCGGTTTGATCGGTTTTGCTATCGGCGCTTTAATTGGCTTTGGTTCCTTCACTTTTGTTGGCGTTGGGGTTGGAGGTTCAGAAATCGGAAGAATTATTGGCGTTTCCTCAGTTATTACCGTAATCAATTGTTTTCGTTTCCGTTTTTCATCATTGTCTGGAATATTAGTAAAAAATAATTTTAAAATTACTCAAGAACCCAAATAAATTATCAGATAAAAAGTCTTATGAATATTATTATTATATCTTACCTGTACGGATTATTTTACACGGACAGCCTTGAGAATGTGCCTGAAGTTTTATTATGGAATCAAACCCTGACAAGCAATGCTTGCACTTGTACATGTAGCTCACATTGTTAGCTGTAGTATTTTCGGATTGGAATTTTGAAGCTGGATAGTGTAAAGACATCTCAGGGGTTGCAGTTGCAGACCTGTTCGTCACCTCCATGGCACAATGTTCCTTTATAACATGTTCTAATAGTCGAATACTATTTTCAAACCTTTGGCCACAATCCTTACAATTGGAATTATAATATTCCTGGTTTTCTAATGGCACAAGTCTCTTCTCATGTTTTCTCTGTCAATGAAATTAAAAAACAGAAATACAAAAAATGTAATTTGTGTGTATGTAACGTTCATTTGGTATGAGTTGTCTCATTTTGGTAAATTCCAATAATAAAAAATGGAACATTTTGAATCAATTTTTGAAGGGTGGCTGTAGAATTACTACTTTCGACAAAAACCGATTTTTTTTCAAAATTTTGCAATCGCATCCAAAAAATAAGAAATACCCATGGGATTTAGATATCGATGAAGCTCTTCAGCAAGTTTCATCTAAATCCGTCTATTCGTTTCCGAAAAAATTTCAAAATAGAAAAAAAGTCGAAGATTTGAAAAAAAACCCATAATTTCTGAACGAAACATTTTGGATCAATAGTGTAATACCAAAATGATCTACAATGAAAGCACTTTCCACTCCTAAAGTTTCAACTTTCAAATGCAAAGTTAAGTTTTTGTTGTTCTGTTCTATATATAATAGCTACTCTTATCATTATTGCCTTACTGCTGCTCAAGGCTGCCTTACCCCTTAAAATGACTAAATGCCGCCTAACGAAAATAAATGCAAACTTTTACGTGATATTTTTCATTTCCTCCTTCTGGTAGTTCCCACTTTTATTTTCAATTTTGACAGATATCCTCTAACCATTTGTGCAGATGACAAATTGGGATTCCTTTCTGCACATTTCGGTTGGATGGTAGGTCATCCAAGCCGGAAAATAAGCTTTTTGTCTCTGCTACTACGTCAAATAAAGACAAATACAAAATGTGTAGTAATGTAATCGAAATGTATATTCAAATTATAAATTAATAAATATTAAACTGTTAAGTTTATGCGAAAACTACCTCAGGTGGGCACTGTACAGGTTTGTAAATGTGAACATTTCCCACACAGCAAGGCTGAAAGTCAGATAGTTTCGTATCATTACGCCCCAGTAGATGTGAATGGAACTTAACTGGAGTACATGCGGAAATACTGCATATTTGGAACATTTCCCTTTCCTTGTAATTCCAATTGTCCAATTATAAATGCCAGCCTTCGACGTGTTTAATATTTTTATGTTACACCGATCATAAAGCATTTTCCATAGTATTTTTATCCCGTGATGACTATGACTGACTATTGTTAATGAAGATGACTTTGGCATTAAAGCAATTGCATTACCCTTCTGGTGTGATAGTGTGAATGCGTTTCGCAAAGCAAACGCCGAAACCAATCAATAAATCATTTTAAGAAGGATATAACACAAAGTAGCGTTGACATGAAGTTAGAATGACACAGTTGCCATTGAGCAAGTGACCCCATTTTTAGGTTAAATTTTTTCCTAACCGTGGTACGTGTACAAAGTTTGAACTGTGTGTCCAAGCAAAGCCCAAGTAACCTCTTTCTTACATTCGGTGATCCATTTAACAAGTAGATGACACGGAAAATTTGAACAATGTACGTCATTCCGTTTAAAATGTATCCACCAGGGACAGACAGCTCGGTCATTCCTATACAAAACAGCTGCCCTACTCAGAATAATGGGAAATGAAAGAAAATACTGTAGTTAGCACATTAGCTGTTTACATAGGTACATTAATGTCAATATTATTATAACAAAATGCAAAACAATCTTAGACTCTGACTTAGCTCTGGCGTCTTTAATGCTAAGTAATTGCTTTTTTTCTTTAGAAATGGAAGGAGCCACAGGTAAAGTAGGTCGTTACTTTTATCTGTCATTCTTATCATCCTCTGACGTTTGTTGTGATAAGAATGCACGATAGAATTTCCGAAATGCTGTACTGGACAATTGACAATGTAGAGACGAATTTCCTTGACATCAGTCTTTGGGCATTTTATGCCGTAAGGTTTTTGGGATACTGGCCATTTCAAATTATCCAAACAATTCAAGGTGTCAATTTACACAAATCCAAATCTCTGTGTTTTAAATGGAAAAGTTTCCCTACAGCTTGGTCAGTTCTTCAAATTTTGAGTGTCTTTTATAGTTTCATTTATTACGTAGTAATTTTCGCGATTATCGAGAAGGGATCAACTTTATTTACACTTGGAGAAATATCCTCTTGGATTTTAACGGTGGTTACTTTATGCTGTGGATTTGCAAGTTTCAAAGTCACTGGAATTTTAAGTGGGAAGCAACATTTACAATTTTGGAGGGAAACAATTTTATTATATCAAAAAATACTGAAAGCTGGAATTAAGCTAGAAAATTCCAACAAATTCTTCAAAAATCTTAAAATTACCATAAGAAGTTTAGTCATTCTTAGTATTCTTATAACATTCCTAGCATCTTGTTGTGTGTTGGGCTCCTTTGTCTCCTTAAAATATTCAATCCAATATTTCTACGCCTACCTAGCGGGGCTGACGTGGTGTGTAGGCGCCTGTTTCCATGTGGCCCATTCCTTCTGGTTGTTTTTCTTTATGAAATTGTACAGCATCTGAAAATAATCAGATGGAAACTTTTAATTTCTAAAGTAGACGATGATTAAAAAATTCATTAAATGATTTGGAGTAAAGCTTACCAATTATCAGACGACCAAGTTCCAAATGG
>JABASI010006259.1:0-11102 GCA_019776505.1 Tomocerus nigrus
TTGTAATACTGTTTAAGGTAGTTTTACTTGTTAACTTTGAGTGCAACAAAAGATGTGCATGAAGACTAGTCAAGTGTTGTCTCGCTGCAACGGAATTGTTAATTCATTGTTTGAAGTTGTTTTTGTTAAACTGCATCATTAGTCGTTAGTGTTCACTAAAATACATATGGACTCATATATATCGGTATATTGATTGGAGTAGGTTGGTGAATAGTAATTAGTGAATTCATGTGACAATACCAGTATCAAAAATTCCAGCAACAAACATTAAAGTATTTTCTAATTATGAACTAATTCGTATTTACAGTCGTTACAGTGTTAGTTGAAGTGTAAGTATTGTCGCTTCTGTGAATTCTTATCAAATGATATTGTTGCGTGACATTCAGTCAGCCGAGTTTCTTGTGCATTTTAAGTTATATGACTAAGACTGATGGGTTAAGAGCAATGTCAAGAAAGAAGAATTTATCTCTTTTCTAGTTGATATGTTCAAGACAGATTTGTAGGTAGCTATAGTAATGAATTCTCTCAGTGTAAAAATGAAATCAGAGGGGATAGAACTGGAGTGTGAATAGCGTAATGCACTTTGACAGTCCTCGTCGGACTGAAATGCTGTTTGAGTGTCAAATTGCCCTCAGCCTTGTTAAAAGAGAAAGTTTTGTTGGTTAAACAGAGAGGAAATAATTTCAAAGAAAAATTTGGTCAGAATGCTTTGGGCGACTCAAACGAGTAGGTTTGTCAATGGTGAGAGTCCTAATAATAATTACGAGGATTTTTTGTACAACACAGAAATGGTCACTGTGACTCGATACGGAAGTGTGAACAGCAGTATTTTGGACGTGACCCGACAACGGAGCCAAAGTGTTGGCAGCATGACTGGTGGTGCGGATATTCATAATGGACTGCTCGTCGTTGACAAGATGCGAAGACGACTCAGATTCTATTTTATGAATCCTTTGGAGAAATGGCAGACGAAGCGACAATTTCCTTTCAAACTTACTATTCAACTCATAAAAATATTTTTTGTTACTTTTCAGGTAAGACTTGACCGGGCATTGTATAATTCTTTGTCACTTCTCCATTTTTGAAAAGGAATGTTAGTAATTTGAAAATTATTTTGGTTTTGCAGTTGACCTTGTTTGCCTCTTATCGTTATGCAAATGTGAACTATACGTGGGATAATAAAATATCATTTTCCCATTTGTTCCTTATGAATTGGGATACTAGTCGAGAAATTACTTCATATCCACCTACCACTGGCCCTTTGGCTATTTACACTAAAAACGAATTCTACTTGTACATTGATTATGCGGTCAAAGCTGTGAGCACTTACATCCAAAGACAATCAAAAGTTCAAAATGACAATTTGATTGATAGAAATCTATTTTTATTAGTACAGTCAAATTGAAGAACTGGCGATTGGACCATACTTTTATCCACACAGTGATGGAAGCATGGCCCCAATAAATCTCTGCGTCGAGAAGTACACAAATGGGATCATATACGGATTCAACGAAAGTTACGTCTTTGACAGCAAAACTCAAACTGATTGTCTTGAAATTCAGCCTTCAGCAATGAATAATACCTCCGGACCATTTAGTATTAAATCGTACATGGAAATGCACAATTTCACCATCTCCTTCGATTCTTTACTGGAGGCAAACTTGATTTTCACATTAAAAACTGTTCGCTTTCGTGACTTGGGCCCTTTGAAATCTCCAGACTGTTTCAAGTTTGACATTACTGTAAATTGCCCTTTTTAAATCTAAATATTGTAACTGTTCTTAAATGTATAAGGGAATGATTTCAAAATTATCTCTATTGACAGATATCTTTTAACAATCGTGATCATGATGGACAAACTCTTATGTCACTAGAAGCAGTACCTACCAGATTGTTATGTAAAGGAGATGTGGAGTATGTCAGTAAGTGTATGGATCCATTAATTCAAACATCAATACTTAAATTGTATCACGAATATAACACAATGTTTTTATGTACCGTTAAACAATGTTTGATACATTAGTAGTCCAACTTAACTTAGTACGATAATAATAACATTGCTTATTTTTAGCCGACAATAGACTCGAGAGAATCGGAAGGAGCGGAGTCAACTACATTGTGATAGGAATGTGCACTTTATCGCTTGTTCTTTGCTGTCGCGCAATTTATCGAGCTCAGCTACTCAAAGCTGTGAGTTTCGTAATTAGTTTTTGTTATCATGGAACGTTAAGCCCATCATTGTTATCCAATAGGATAATTACCTTTCTTTCCCACTTTGTATTATCCAGTTGAGTTTACTAACACTAATTGTGTTGATTTTCTTAGGAAGTTCTTGCGTTTTTCAAAAAGTATTTTCAGCAAGAACTATCGACAAACGAAAGACTGGATTTTCTTAATTTTTGGTACGTTTTGATTATCTTCAACGATATTCTCATCATAATTGGCTCGGCACTCAAGGAACAAATTGAAAATAAAGTAATAAAACACAATACAATTTCATGTTACAATGTTTTAACAACTTATTGAAGTCCTAAGAATAAATTGTTATTTAAGTGAGTGTATTTCTTGAATTTAGGAACTGACTGGAGAAGCTTGGAACGTGTGCAGCTTACTGTTAGGAATCGGAAACCTGTTGGTATGGTTTGGAGTCCTGCGTTACCTGGGGTTTTTCCGCACGTACAATGTACTTATTCTCACTCTCAAAAGAGCTTCACCAAATGTTCTTCGGTTTTTAATATGTGCCATTCTAATCTACGCTGGTTTCACATTTTGTGGATGGTTAATTCTTGGGCCTTATCACATGAAAGTAAGCCAATCTCAATTCAGATATATTAAAATATATCAGCGTGCACTAAAGAATAAATATAGAATCAGCATAGGATGCAATGTCAAGACTGCGAAAATGTTTATGTCCTATTTTAATTTTGTTTTTGTTATTTGAAAACAGTTCAGTTCTCTGTCAACGACGTCTGAGTGCCTTTTCGCGCTGATCAACGGTGACGACATGTTTGCTACATTTGCAGGCATGTCTTCAAAGTCAAATTTGTTGTGGTGGTTCTGCCGAATTTACCTTTACACATTTATCAGCTTGTTCATTTACGTCGTGCTCAGTTTATTCATCGCCCTCATCATGGATGCATATGAAACAATCAAATTGTACTACAGAGATGGATTTCCAAGAACCACACTTCAGGAATTTATAATTGGATCTGATTTAAACAATATGAACAACGGAGGATCCCA
This sequence comes from Tomocerus nigrus, assembly GCA_019776505.1. Taxonomy (NCBI): domain Eukaryota; kingdom Metazoa; phylum Arthropoda; class Collembola; order Entomobryomorpha; family Tomoceridae; genus Tomocerus; species Tomocerus nigrus. The sequence continues at coordinate 3,244 of JABASI010006259.1, forward strand.
GTATTCTGGCAATCATCTTCATCCGCAGCATCACACCCACATGCAACATGTCGCAGTGGGAAGGAAAACATCGGCGGGTGGAATTCTCGACACGATTGTTGAAACCATTTGTGGTGTAAATGGTCCACCTACAGTTGTTGAGTGAGCAACCTTTTTCTATTCATGTTTTCAAGCGAATTTAATATTTCTAGTCAGTTGTGACCAATAATGCTAACATTTTCGAGAGCCTAAAATTTGTTTTGTAATCTTGACAGAGACACATCGGGAGAAAGTGATCCTTTGCTGGCGTCCGCATAATATTGCATAATATGACCACAGGCTTCAAAGTCCTGTCAAATACGGGGATTATTTGATATTATTTACTGTCACTGCAGCCTTCTTAGTACAGAACACCTTGCGCAACAATAGCTGCTTTATATAACTGGTATTCCAATTATTTTGTATTGAGTACTTACAATTAGATTGCTACAATTGATCGTCGACCGCCAACAGGATATTGCCATGTAATTTTCTTGCAACAGTATGAAGAATATCAGTATGCTTGGATGGAGTACCTAACAACACTATTTGTCAGAGTTCATTCCAAATAAATATTTAGTATTGAAACCCTTCGACGGTCTAAAACCCGTTTTTGTCTTTCCATAGCTGTTTTGTTGTTATTACTTATATTTAATTATTCCTAATCTACTAATTAGTATGCATGACTATAAACATTTAGATTTTTTATGTAGGTAGGTTAATTCCATTCTGGGACGTAGTATCGCAATCCTCTTTGAACAGAAAATTCTCCGAAATAGTTAAATCACTGTTGAAGTATATTCCGGAGATCTATTTTGTAGTCCATTTGGCCTGTCCTCTTTTCAATGCAATTGATTCACGGAGTTGGACTGCTAGATATTTCCATTTATGCAAGTACATGTTTGTGATGAAATAATTTGAAGGATAACCAAAATGATAAATATGGAATTTTATAGCATCGTTTCTGCCTGCACTATAATTAACAGTAGTATGTAGACAAATTATGACAACACAAGAATTTTATATTTATTAAAATGTATAAATATTTGTGGTACGCAATTAAAAAGTACGACTGAATAATACATAGGTTCCCAAATTTATACTGTTTCACAAACATAATTTATTACATTATATTGCACAGATATTGTCAAATATTACAAAAACGATAAATTGCACAAGATGTACCTCTGCAAAATACATGTACATTATCATAAATCCAGAAATACAAATAATACCTACAACAAAATGTGTGAATGGAATTTTCGAATATGTTCTCGCAACTTCAAAGTTTCTTCCTCCATGTCTTTTTCCTCTCTCCAAACAACTTCTCCTTTGTCATGGGACTGCAGGCGGTTGTAAATATCGTCGTTCTGTTGAAAATCTCCTGAGCGTCTGGGTAGCACATGAACATGTACATGCTGAAAATATAAAAATTAAATATTTAAAAAATGTAGAAGGGCAGATACTATTTTATACAGTTCGTTTGGCCCACAAAAATAAGTCGAGTCGTTCAGTTTACAGGTTGTTTCAATTTTTGGAATTAAACTTACATTGATTCGAAGTAAATCTTATAAATATGATAAAATACGATTTTCTTACATTTATTGACTGGCCCGCTTCAGGTCCGTCTTGGACAGCTACTGTTGCCGATGAAGTCTGGTTCATTTCGTCGACAATTTTGACTACCTGCTTGGCCAACATAAAAAGATCCGCCATCTCTGACTGGCTCAGGTCTGTGAGTCTAACACGACGTGCGTCCGAGATCACTAATACATCTGCAGAAATACAAGTATGACTTTGTCTGCACTTCAATTTTAAACTTTAAAGGATCTACAGAAAACAAAAACTTACGCCCAGGGACAACGCATCTTTTATTAACGGTAGCATATGACAATCTACTTTTCAAGAAAATAAATTTTCCTTTGATGTTCACTTTGCCAAACGGAAAGTCAGAGTCACTCAAGGATTCATCGGGAATGGAGAAACTCGCTGCTGTATTACCATACAAATCATAACGACGGTGAGCTGCTACTGGCATAGTCAGTCTTTTCTGATGGAGTTCAGCCAAATCTACAGAAGCGTAAATCACTTGTTCTTCATTGGTGGTGGCCTCCGCAAGTACCTCTCCCCATCCATTAACAATCTGAATGAATAAAATAGAAATTGTAATTAAGACTGCTGCAACTTTATAGTTCAAAAATGCACGTTTATAATAATTTCCAATCACCATGCTATGACCGTATGACTCCCGTGTCTCATTGTGTCGTCCTGTTTGGGCTGCAGCTACCACGAAGCATTGAGTTTCGATGGCTCTCGCTCGAAGAAGTGTTTCCCAATGAGCACGTCCAGTAACAACAGTGAATGCCGAGGGGTATGTCAAGATATCACTACCCCGTCTCCTAAGTTCCCACGAAAACTCGGGGAAACGCAAATCATAACACTAGACAAAACAATATTTATTAGTACCAAGTAGTGATAAAGTATTGCATACTATTTCTAGACAACAATAGAATCTGTTTTTAAAATTACAAAATATAAAATTTCTAATCATGTAAAGTCGTGGGAATGAGTATACGACAAGAAACGATCAGAAAGTTGCCGAGCATGTAATAGAAATAAATAGAAATAATTTGTATTTACAATTCCAAGTCCTACACGGCCAACGGGGGTTGTAACCGGACTTAATATTTCCTCACCAGCTCTAACATAAGCCGACTCCTTCAGATATATTTTATGCTCTGGGATATCCACGTCGAAAAGGTGAATCTTTCTGTACACAGAAAATATCTCTCCCGCTGGGTTAATTGCAACATGGCTATTAGAAATCCTAGGTCCTGCATCATCCTCGTCCCGTGCCTTGAATTTGCATTAATAAAATTAAATAATGTTCCTTTGGCTCTCACAATTATTAAATTACTATTTACATTGTAATTTATTGGTAATACCTGAAGCTCATGGAAACCTCCTAGTAGCAGCCATACTCCATGCTCTTTCGCCTTGTTCTTGTATCGTTTCATCAAATCACCGTCCAATGTTTCCGCAAGAGCAGAAATTTCATTCTTATTTCGTCCAATATAATCAAATCCTTCCGGCAAGCAAACAACCTAGTAATAAATTACACCGATAAATTATGTGAACAATTGCTCTCTCGGACGATAAATCGACAGCTTCAGTTTTGACCTATAGTATGAAATTAATTGATCACATTGCATATTGCGTTACCTTTGCATTATTTTTCACAGCCTCATCAATCCATTTTACGGCACTTAAGAAATTTCGTTCTTTGTCATGGGTACTAGTTAACTGGATGGCAGCTATGACGTTGTCTTTAGCGATATCACTCATACTCTTGTTTGACATGTGTGGGGTTGTAGTGGAAGTCGTTCTGAAAGTATTTGCGGAAATTCTTGTCGATGATAGATGAATACGGTGAAAGACTCGAGAAGATGATTGAAATGAGCGTCGTCGCGTTAGTACTAAAATTGAGTTAGTAGCACCTGAACTGAATAATATATTCCGAATGCTATTAGGAAAACCTATTGCCATTCCTAACGTATAAAATCTTTTATCAGCGTAATTAGAGTTAAATGGCAGTTTAACCTACAACCTAGAAGAGCAGATAACAGACATGGAAAACGATTAAGCTATTGCTACTAATATGTAACTCAGCTTTTGAATGATTTCTCATTTATATGAAACAACTAATACTTAAATAATATTGAAAAACTTAAAAATCAGAATCTAAAATGATGACTAGAGGTTAACTAAAATCAGCACTAAAATTGTCTAGTAAAAGAAATAAAAAACGGTATACTAATTTTAATTCACAGTCCAGCTCTAAGATTTGATGGAACTGAATAAATTTACTGTATGCAAAAACTGACTATTTTGATTCTTTACTTGCTTTTTTACCTAGTCCCCTAAAAAACGCCTACTCTACAAACACCTGAGAGCGGTCAGCTGTGTTACCATACGATTTTGCCTCTCACCACTTGTGCACCCTTTAGTAACTTGTAACGTACTGGCGTTGTTTGTGTGTGCCTACTGCCTACGTACACTACATGGTACACTACATGGTATAAATGCTTGCAGATGTCCAAATTGTGCCTCTGACAATATCAGTAGTAATAATTTATCTAAACTATGTTTGTGATTGAGTAATTTTAACTTATAAACATATGCTATACTATGACCAGAAGTAAGTATCTCTCTCTCTCCTCTACTCTGCTGTATTTGGGTCTACGTTCTCCTTGTCAAGGCGTTCAGCTATGAAACTGTTTTCGACTGACTCCTCTTCGCTCTCGTCTTCGTTGCTGCTCAAGACTACAGTTGTGTTATCATCATCAAAGTCCGAGATCCAATGATCATACGCAACATGGCCTGTTGCAAGAACATAATCAAAAATTCCATTGCAGAAAGTACAATATATTGAATTTTCAGTTTCAGAGTCCCCTTCGTGGTGGGCGGCAAAGTGTTGGAATAGGGTTCCAATTTCCATGTTGCGTATTTTCTCGAAACAAAAATAACATCTTTGGATTCCGTGACTATTTATGCACTCCTCAGCCTCGGCTGGGGTACAAAACGTTTTGTCACACTCTTGACATCTTAGTATTTGTTGTTGAAGCCAATTTATTCCAGCAACGTTAGGTCCGCCTTTCCACCGTCTTCCAACACCATGATCTGGGGGACCACTACCCGAAAACCCTTTTGATGACGCAGAAACTTGTCCTATATGAGATAAGAAAGAACGCTTTATCGTAAGTTCACTTCAATGAGTGGTCGCTAAGGGACAATTTTTTTTCTTTGCCAATAAGAACCTCAGCTTCTTCATATTTAAAATTTATGTACAGGCTAGCACTAGTGCTAACAACGTCGTTATACAATAAAATTCATAATCTAAGGCAGTTACATTTAATGACATGGCCGTTGTGCTATTGATGAACAATAAAACGAAAAATAAATTCTCACCTTTCATAATAATGTTTTGGTCTTCGGCCGTTTTCTGTTGATATATCTCGGTCCGATGAATTTAGATGATCCCTCCCCCTTCAGAGAGTCCCTTTAGAAATCCTCCCGAAAGTCTCCAAGCAAAACTATCAAGATTACAAATATCAATTATTTAAGTGTACTCAGCAACGGCAGCTCAGACTGCAGTTCCGAATGACAGCAATAATATCAAAAATGTAGTGTCTAATCGCCTCAAAATATCAAGATGCTCATTTCAGAAGTTCCAGAATTTTGGTTATTTTGGAGTTTAGAGACTTTTTATGCTTTACAGATAGATACCTATCTGTCTAAAATTCTACAAATCAATAGATTATGTAACCCCCTTAAAAAATCATGTTAAAACGGAAATACTGGTAAAAGTAATCCCTATGAAATAGATATGATCACGAAAAAGAAGGCACAAATGCAAATGAGTTAAACAAGCGACTTATTTATTAGAAACTTCAAACCATTTATTGTTCTCTTTAAAGGAAATCAGTACAAGATCTTTACAATTGTTTACTTGTTATTCAATTGTCATGTGCTGCCAAATTGTTTAGCTGACAATAAAATCTCCTGTCCAATGTCTTGGAAGTGTTTCCCACCCATTTGATAGTCAGGTGTGAATTCTCTGTATGCCAAGCATATTCTCCTGCTTTTTATGTCTCCACGAGATACACTGTGCTCCCATTCATATCTTGCAGGTCCGTAGAGAACCAATAAAGATCGTCTGGGCATCGGTACGCGAACATTGGGAAAGTCTCCACCGGTAAACTCTTCGGGTTGATGCTCATAGTTTTCATAGTAATACTTCAAATTGTATTTCTCGGGACTGCCTTTGTATTTCGTCATCGTGAGAACGGAATCCGATACCAAGTTGAGAGAAACAACCCTCTCCCCCCACACCCAACAATCATCAATATGAGGATCAATGGATGCCCCTGTTTCTACCCTGTACTCAATTGCACACTGCTCTATTGTTTGGAAATCCGATAGCAATTCCACTTTCTGTAGCTTTTCTTGAGCAAATTTACTGAATAAAGGAAAGCCTGAGAATGATTTTCCATTGATCTTCTTCTTTTTAAAATTCGTTTTTGGTCCAAAATTCTGTAATTTTTGTAAGAAGAGATTTTATTGTATTCCTGATTTTCAATGAACTCTACATTTTACAAAATATTATGAAAAACATTTTTTGCAAATAATTTAGCGCAAAATGTACCTGCTTTCTTCTTCCGCTTTGAGATAAGTCCCAATTTATAGAATCACAGCCATCTACCAAATTCTTCTCTTCTTCCTCGGATATAAAATTGGGCTATTTGATAAAGAATTACATAAACAATAGCAAAAATAAGCACATTATGCCCAATAATGTAGTTAGATAAAATATGGGTTATTACAATTAAAAGAACTCCCGGAAAATCATAGCAAGACCCTGTATGATCAGGGTGATCCTCCGTTACATCTTTACCCTCCCACGATCTCTGGCACAAATAGCAGTATTCGTACGTTACCTGTGAAAAAATTTCTCGTTATGATTAAAAAACGAAACTAAACTACCTGTAATTATTAAAATGAAATATTACAAATATTTACCTTGTGATCATTTTCAGGAAGTTTGGTGGACAAGTTAGGAACACCGAATTGCTCCTCACAGATTAAACATGTTCGGATACCTTTACAACCACACGGTCTGGGTTTGAACATTTTCTCCAGTTGAGCTCACTTTACAAATTACAATGCAACCAAACCAAATCAAAAAGACGTTTTTAGTTGTACAGGATCGTAACGGCAGCCGACACCACCGGATCCGACAATAATTTCACGGCAGCCGACATTCAACATTACAGCAGCCCACACTTAGACTGTTGACTGTGCCCATGGCAGGTCACTGTCACTGTCACACTTCCCCGCGACGAATATATTGTTCTGCTATCATTTATGTCTGTGGTCCGCTTCCAGAGAGTGACCGGCTATGGGCACAGTGTCGGCTGTCGGCTGCCCTGGCGATCCCCTAGATAAGCAAAACTACAAATTAATACTGTTTGGATTTTAACTGCCCGCTAACCGCAATCGTCAGTAGATTTATTTAAAGTTGACAGGTGACTGGAGGCTCCAGAGATAACAGCAATGTCTGATGATTGTGATGACCTACTAAGGCAACTGGATGTATTTACTAGTTTGTATTACTTTAGTACTACCAATTATTTTAACTTTTGGCTTTTCAATTTTTAATTTCACATTCAACATTCAGCTTTCAGCTTTCTACCTTAGTACCTTCTCAATCTCCTCCACGGACGTTTGAGTTTCCCGCATTTGTATGCACCATCAAGAATATCTTAAGGGATACATAATACTTAGCACGTAAATGATTTTGAGAAACTCGTGAAATATTATTTACAGAAAGAAAATAGTCTTTAGTTGATGGGAAATGGGAACTTACAGAAAACACAGTCTTATTGTTTTTTAAGCCACCGATATGTTTTTGACTTTCATTTTCGTTTTCCTTGATGGTTAATTGTATTTCTCCTTTTCATTGTATGATTGCATTTTTGATTTAAAATCTCAGTTGTGAGAACCTCATGTCATGAATGATGTTATTTATATACAGTATCCGTCACTAAAACCCATCCATATTACTTTTACTATGTAAATGAATTTTCTCTTTCGAAGCCTAACCTCCATTTAAAACTATCATTGTTACTTAGCTTTTATTGAATCGATTATTTATGATGCTTGGTTTTAGTGCTTGTACTTTTGTGCTAAAACGGAGCTTACAATTGACGAACGGACCGAAATTGGGCTCATCGAAGAGAGCCGACAGCCGAAACCCACCCCAGCCGACAGCCGAATTCAGG
>JABASI010006260.1:0-11101 GCA_019776505.1 Tomocerus nigrus
CAGAGCATATTTCATTGAAATAGGAGGTATTATATAAATCTAATATTATATAATTATATACTGTTGGGATCAAATAAATATTAATACTATTATTTCCTCTCGGCATCAGTACAATTCCAGTCAAAGCAATCATATTCCATTAACTTTCATGTGTGTTGATGAAATGAAATGTATAAATAAACATTCGTCCATAAGCAGAAAGGATTTGTTTATTTACCTATTTATTGTTTGTATATGCGAATTGTGAACTGAAATAATTCAGGAATCAGGAGTATGGTAGCCGTGACCTAGTAACTTTTAAAGACCTTGTTAAATTTTTATGGCATATGATATTAACTATATGATTAGAAATGTGTTTACTATATTGCTCTGTGCAACTTCATTAATTTATTTATCTTTATTGTTATATTATCAAACTAGTAGATCCATATTACAGATTACACTTAGGTATATATATTTTATTTATAGATGGGGAGAATGTGTGTATATGTCCACTGTCCACCTGTCCTTACTAGTGGGCTAGTGGCAGTGGGCCATGTAGACAGACCTGCTGTTGTGTCTATCCTTCCATGTAATACGTTATGCCAGTCGATTCTGACAAGGTCCCGACAGTCGCAGTGTAATGTGCCCACATTCCTGCTGTGTAATTACAACTTCGAAAAGTAAAATCTGTAGAATACAAATATTGACCTGAAAACCGTCTAAAATGACCGTTATGCGCTGCTACCCGCCAAGACACACGCCGAATAAATTGCCCTGTTTTATTGTTCAACTCTACTCTACAATAAGTGACTAAGATTTACGACAAAGGGACTAAAGTCATAAGATATTGCCCTTTAATCTAAAATTTCAAACCCCGTAAGTCATTCCGCCCATCTGGCCCCCCATAATAGAAGTTACGGAATAGGGAAATTTAAAAAATAATGTTGTAGAAGTGTAGTATTTCTATTATTAGTAGTTACGCGTTTTGATAGTCGCTAATCGCCAGTGACGTCATATGTCAACAAATTTTTGAACGAATTTTGATAGTCGCCAGCGACGTCATATTTAAAAATAATTAATAATCTGATATTCCTTATCTACTCTACCTTCCTTGCATGTTAATAAACATTTACTTCTTACATCTCTATGTAAATGATAAGATGGGCGGAATGACTTACGGGGTTTGAAATTTTAGATTAAAGGGCAATATCTTATGACTTTAGTCCCTTTGTCGTAAATCTTAGTCACTTATTCAGTAGAGTTGAAACAATAAAACAGGGCAATTTATTCGGCGTGTGTTTTGGCGGGTAGCAGAGCATAACGGTCATTTTAGACGGTTTTCAGGTCAATATTTGTATTCTACAGATTTTACTTTTCGAAGTTGTATTTACACAGGAATGTGGGCACATTGCACTGCGACTGTCGGGGACCTTGTCAGAATCGACTGGCATAACGTATTACATGGAAGGATAGACACACAACAGCAGGTCTGCATGTAGAATTCCAAATGAAATCTCAAGTTGCCTCTAAAACTGGCTACATAAAATGAGAATAAAGTGGCATATAATTAGGGCATTAATGTAAAATACACTCGACTATTCAATACAGAATCATAGGTTTTACTTCGTATTATTTTCGTGTAATAAAGCTGCATTCATTACAAAAATATTCTTATATGATTCATTAACCCTTATAATTGGATGTAGATTTTGCAGATTATATTAATATATAAAGGAAAATTTAGTTTTAATTTGTGCCAATATATACCAGCATAAGTATGTGTTTGTTTTACATAATTAAGTTGTAATAATAATATTTCCAGCATAGTTAACCTACACAATACTTCAAAAGTCTAAAGATCAGTGAAGAAGAAACCAAACCAGTCTGCCCAGTTTCACTATCTGTCATACAGGCGAGAACAATAATTTCAAAATCGAAATACCCAATACATTTATACGTAATAATTATAAGTAATTAATACCTAATTAATTTATGTAATAAAATGATTTCTGCCAGACCATCCATGGCTGAATCCTTGAGCATAACGAGTAGACCCTACATAGTTTATTCCACCGCCAGTGCCTTGTCCAATGAAGCCAGTTGGCCCTACACCACTCGTCCATCCATAACTTAATGGCAACCCTGAGTTTCCGATTCCACTAACGTGTGATCCAATATTTCCCAATCCGTTTAGATGTGATCCAATATTCCCCAATCCGTTTAGATGCGATCCAGGATTTCCCAGTCCATTTAGATGTGATCCAATATTTCCCAGTCCGTTTAAGTGAGATCCAATGTTTCCCAATCCATTCAGATGTGATCCAATATTTCCCAGTCCGTTTAAGTGAGATCCAATGTTTCCCAATCCATTCAGATTAGTATTTCCCAATCCATTTAGATTATTTCCCAATCCGTTAAGATTATTTCCCAACAACCCATTTAGATTTAATGGAGAATTGCCCAGTAATGCATTCAACCTTATTAATCTACTAAGATTTATTGAATTCTCCGAATCATTTAGCGATGTACTGGTAGAATCTGAAGATTCTTCTGAACTTTCGAGCTCTCTGTTTGATGTACTGGATCCTCTATGTCGTGAGTTGCTTGAAGATCCTCTATTTCTTCTTCCATATTGACGAATAAGTTGTAACGTTCTATCTCTGAGATCAGCCAGTGTAACTCTATTGCCATTACGTCCACGTGAAAGCAAGTCAGAGATGCTTTGAATACTATCATTCACATCACCCACCACAAAATTTTTGTGCAGAATGCAGAAAAAAATAAATGTGAAGCCAACCGCCTGTTATAGGGGCAATAAAAATAATGCAATTAATTAAAAATAATTCTGAATAGAATGGGTTACTTGAATTCAATAGATTATTATAAATTGTATGTTTACCTACCGTTATTACTTTCCTGAAAATCATGGTTTGTGCTGTTTTTGTCGAACAAGACAGCTAAAAATAGCTAAATATTAGGGAACTTTTTTGCAAAACCTTCGAGCTGAGCTTACACGAAACAAATGAAAATATTCTTTATTATTTTAGGCTTTTTGTAGTTTAAAGCTACGAACGGGCCGAGTGTGAAATCAATTTCTCCTAATTATAATCATAGGCATTCATTCTTTTATAGGTGATGATGATTACTCAGATTTAATAGTTTTGCTATTGACATCTTAGATAGAGATAAGTATGAAATGGCTAGAAAGAGGTCTAGGTACCTCAACCATACACAACCTAGCTCATGGCATTGCATTATTGTCAATCTGCATTCATGTCATAATATGAGTTATACCTTACCATTGTAAACTAGGAATGCTATTTAATAACGTAGTTTTATATCAGGACAATAATAAGACCATATAATAACAACTTTTGTATACCTGTATACTTTGCACAATTTTACTTGAAAGTTATATAATAATGTATGCCTTGTATGGACATCAAAACGCTATGCATTTAGCCCAACGATACTCACGGTCCTCTTATATAAAATATAATATTTGTGTGTTTTAAGTTTTAGCATTGCGTTACCATGTTATTTATTAAAATTATTTTAAGTTTCCACAATGACTTTAACCCAATCTGTACTACTTTTACGGTCAAAAATAAATAATACACCTGATTCTTCATTATTACCACTGCACTGAAAACATCAAAACGATGACACCAACCGGTCCACACATCCAACACACCCAAGACCCAAAGAAACGCTGCACACAAAAATGATAACCTCAGAACTACATATGAATAGAATATGCATCCCAGAATCAAAAATGACGTTTACACTTTTATTACCTATAAACCATAGTATAACGTGTGCCTTTAGTTATAAATGCAATTCACATTTAAATGAAAACAACAAAGTTAATATTAGCATAATATAAAGTTGGTGGTGCATAGTAAATAGGTAGCAAAATAATTACTGATTACACAGTAGGTAATTTAAATATAAACTGCAGTATTTAGCATAAACCGTTTAAGAATACCTACATAATAATACAGGTATAATTTATATATAATATACTATATACAGGTGTTCAGGAATATATATAGGTACAGGTATGACTTCCTTTCTGTTCTGCTAACTTTGCCGAATGTATCATTAAAATGTCTGTTGGACAACTAAAAGAGTGCCTGTGCGCCTAAAACTTACATGTTACACATTCTTACTATGAACTATATACAGCTTACGTGTATTTGCATCTGTATAATTTGCTTCTATACGGTACTACCATATAGTAGTTATTAATTAGTACAGAAATTAGACACGGCACACATTACCTTTTTTTAAATCATAGACAAACCTCTTCTAGTGTTTAGGTCTTCGTTAAAATCTTCAGAATCTTCGAATCGATCAGTCTCACTCAATCTTCACCAATTAAATTTCGTTTGTCCTTTCATCTTTCCCTGTTTCCTTTCTAATAATTATCACAAGCCGGTTGTAGCCCTTTAAAAAATGTTAGTACACTCACACAATTTATTCTAGCAATTCCTTGCTGGCTATCGAGTCATAACTGTGCCTTATTCAATTAGTATAAGGAATGGTTGTCTGACTGGCAAACAAGCTTAATCTATTAGTCTATCCATATATCAATTACTGTAATCACAATTATAGCTTTTGTGTTTACCATATGTAGAAGACTAAATTGAGAATTACAGTACTACTTTATATATTATCTAATAGTAAATAAGATAGAGCTGTATATTTTTACTTAAGGTTAAGTTTCCCCCTGAAAAAAAAATTAACTGAAATAATTTATGCTGCTGCATAAGAATAGCTATTTTCAATTTAAAACTGTTTTATATACCGAATGCATATACATTTTTGGGCGTATTATAGTTTTATATTTTAATTTTGCTTTAATAAAATCCTTTTCGGTGCAAAATTCATTGGTTACTGCTAATAGAAATGGATTACATATAACTCTGCACATTGTATTAAGTATCAATATCATTACAAAACTATAGCCATGGATTTATACGGTTTGGTTTGTAACTTTCTTCAATCAGCTGCAATAACACAACCGTCAGAAAATTCACGATTGCAGACAGTAACTTTATGAACATATTGTGTGCTTCAGATTTTCGATGCAATAACTCGTTCAATAGTTATATCGATTTGAAAAAGGGTGTCTCCTTTACATGTAAATGTCGATAATTCAAATATTCCACATTTTATGGAGGGGCACGCTTAAAATATTCTTTAAGTCTCTAATCCCAAAGCAATGCTTCCAACTTCTCTTCGAATTTTCGAGAAGTTGCCGATATTTTTAAAAGTACAGAGATTTATAACTTACCTAGGTATTATAAATGACATACTTTTCTTTTCGTTGTAAAACTATCTTTATCGGTGAAAAACGTATTTACTACCAATTGTTACAAAACAAATGGGATGATCATTATAATATTCGTCTATGCTTTGCATTAAGTAGGTACCACCAGAAATCTATAGCTACGAATTCCACAGTTTGCACACTTCTTCTATCGGTTGAAATGACACAATTGTCAGAAAAGTCGTGGGCAAACAAGACACGCTTAAATTGTTGTTTAGCCTCATTGCTGTTTTGTCCGCATTCTCACTTGAAATTGAAAAATGAATACCCATGTTGCCGATTTTGATGCCTTGTTAGATTCTGTGGTTGAGCAGCAGAATAGTCACATTTATCACAACGAAACGGTTTTTCCCCTGTGTGAAGTCTTACGTGACGTACCAAGCCATGACTTTGGGGGAAACGTTTGGGACAACACGTAGATTGATATATTCGTCCTTTCCAATGATTGGGATCTGAATCCCCATGCCGTCTATTCTTATGAAATCTCAATCTGTCTAGCATGGCAGCAGAATAGTCACACTTATCACAATGAAACGGCTTTTCTCCTGTGTGACTTCTTAAATGAGGAGTAAAATGCGATTTCCACAGAAATTCCTTCGGACAAAACGTGCATCTAAATCACTTCTGTTTTGAGTGGTGCAGCCTTTGATGAAATATAAGTCCGCTATTGCAAAGAAAAGACTTTTCACACAGTGTGCATTGATAAGGCTTTTCTCCACTGAGGACAATTTTACGTGCAATCTTTGCTGACTGTGTTTTGAACTGTTTCTTGTAAGAACTAGGTTTGTATGGCCTTCCTTTGCTTTTATCTTTGTCACTTTCGTTTTTATTGCTATTGTCCCTCCTCCTGCTTTGAGATGAATACTTGCAAATAGATTCCTTCAGTAGATATACGATTATGTGATAGTGAATTTAGTTGTTTACTCCTAAAAAATAATAAAATTATATTCAATAAGTGTCAAAATAAAAGTTTTAGTTATTTTTTATGCGCGTTATTTTTTGCTATGCCTTATTTAAAAACTGAAATGAATTACGATAGTTTCTTTGAAGGTTCTGAATTTTGCTGCGTAAGTCTAAAGCTACAACCAGAGTCCATTTTAGTCCAAAACAGTCTTCTCACCCTTCTTCATCTGATTATTATTAAACACCAGGCAATTCATGTTATCCTCTGCAATTATTTGTTTTCCCTTGCGAAGAATCTCTAATTCTACATGTAAAGATTAAATTCAACTACCTATCTTCATTATTACAACAAATGAATTGGGAGAAAAAATGTCTTTGATTACCTACATATATAGCCTATTAAAACGTTGTTAATAATTTCTCTTACGACTACAGAATTAGATAAAGTGAACTAATAATCTGATTTTTTTACTTTGAAGCTTTAATATTGGAGTCAGTTGTTGATTATCCTCATTCTCAGGTGTAGCGCTTTCACTATTTTCTACTGCATCTTCTGAATTTCTCAGCACTTCCGTTTTAGTCAACAATTCGGTATCAGCCGAGTCAATCGTATTATGATTAGTTCCTCGCTCTTTAGAAGCACCTTCATTCCCAAACTCTAAGGCATAATCAATAGTTTTGGATTTTATTTCTCCAATGGAAATAGTATAGTTCTGAGAGTCTGCCAAATTAGGTAAAAGAATTTCATTTTCTGCATTTTGAATGCAAACATTTTCTGATAATATGTTTCTTGCTGATGAAGACGGTGTATCAATATCTGGTGATGGATTATTCCAAGAATCGCAATTTGGTAGACAAGAAACATCAAATTCAATTAGCTTCTTTCCAGACATTCCTTCTCTTTCTACAGTTTTTCCCCGACGATGAAGGATTTCCAGAGAAAACATAAAAACTAATTCCGTTAGGCTCTTTTGGATGGAGTCCATTTGGTCGGAAAGAGCAATAATTTCCATTCCTGTTTCGGAACATCCTGGACAGAGCGGCCGATCATCTGATCCAATGGACAGTTCTTGTGTTAATGAAGAAGGCAAATATTTGCAGAAGAGATCTGAAAGTTTTTGATTGTAGCTTAACCGGCTGTTTCGGTCGAATTCGCTGCAACACAGCCGACAGTTTTTAATTGTAGATTCATTGCATGGATCAGTTATGTCCCTGGTTCCCGTCGTGGAAGAAAACATTTTTCAATTAGGTACTGGGGACAGAAAATGTTGATGCATAAACTGTTTATGGTAAGAACGGTTGCTGGGAACTAGCTGAATAAATTTCTAAGTTTTTCTTAGGCTGCTTATTATAAGCCGTTTTTTAATTACTGCTCCGGCTCCGAAACGGTTATTTTTCTTCTGAAATCCGTCAAAAGAAAACAACTACGCTTCATCCAGGAAGCTCTGTAATACAAAAAATATGCCATCAGCCATCAACCAACAATGGACATGACACATTCGGGAGATTCGCACCTTAATTATAACAGATTACGAAAACAAACAACATTTTTTGCAACGAAATATATTATATGATTATTTGCTAATATTTTTATACAAATGTATCCTCTTTTGTTGTTCATAAAATTAGTGTATCTTACCACCAATATTTTCTGATTTATTTATGTTTTCTGGAACAGCTATCTATCATCATTCATTTCATTCATGTCTGATAAAAGAAACTATAAACAATACACTACTACTGGACAACTGGACTGAAGTCCAAGCGCAGACGTTTTTGTTGTGAAAGAAAGCCAATAAATGATTAAAATCTGTGACTCGCAATGGCAAGTCGCAAACAACCCACTGAGTTCATCTGAGTTTGAAATGGGCAACAAAGAATGACTTTTTATTGTAGCACTTTCCCTCAAGTTCTTCCTGTTTACTGGTATATGGTATCGTATATGGTAATGGTATGCCATGCCTTATAAAATATAGGTACCTAATACGGGTTGCTCGGCTTGCTCGTTGCTCGGTTGCTCTCATTGACAAGACCATTATGCCCCAAAATCAACAATTCGTTGTTTTGGAATAGGTACCCTTAAGGATTTGTAACATCAGAAGTTCCCATATCCGATGAAAACAGTAGTAGTAATGAATTTAAAAAAAATTGAATCGTTCAGTTTTTAATACCGTTGTCGGAGAGGGTGGTAAAATTAAACCTTAATCAGCCAAATAAAAGGTTTTATATTTAGTAGTTTCATGATGATATTACGTCAAACATATGCTGTCTAATTTATTAATATCTAAACTTTGAATACGCAGCATAGAATTGTAAATTGTAACACATTCATTCATAAGCCTTTGCTTTTTATTTTTTTAAATGTTTTTAAATTTATTTTAAAGCAATACCTTAATTAGAGTAATTACACATCATCAATTTCAGATAAAGATTATTTTTAATTTAATGTTGTAATAGGTAGATTCTTAAGCTAAAATATTGATAATATTATGCAAAATGCCTATACATATCTGTAAATGTTACATTAAAAGTACAAAGGCAAAATTAATTGCAAATTCAGAGATAAAAACGATATATATTATGTAGGTAGTAATCTTTCATTTCTGTTCTTCTTTTATACAAAGAGGTATAGGTATTTAGTAACCATCATTATTCTACTGAGAGTAATTATTTATTACTAAAAGTTATTACAATACAACGCAGTACAACGCCCATAAAGAATTACAATTAAATTACCATTTGTATATTTTTAAAGAATGAAAGTTTCATCTGATAATGTCGAATATCTATATAATAATTATTGCTACAAATTTGCGACTGATTATTAAATTGAAAAAGTATATCTACCTACACTCTTAAATTCTTAAATATTAAAATGGAAAAGCCCTTAATTTACATTTGCAAAAACCACTGAACTCATAAAATTTCTTGGTTGAAATTAACTTTCAGAGTCATACGGACGTGTAGTTAGAAAGAGTTGTCCTTTCCTATGTTCTTATATTTTCCCTGTATATCCTTTCGAATGAAGTGGACGATCAGAATGAGCCAAATGCCAATCATACTACCGAAAATATCTTCAAAGAATTCCAAGGCAGAGAATGAGTACGTGTAAGTAAAGACGCTTATTGATACTTCAAATATCAAAGTGATGACACGGAAGATCATCCATATCTTCATCAGATTTGCAGATTCCTATAAGTATAATCATAATTGCTAAATTGCTATCATAATTTCATGTAATGTCTTTAAGTAATTTTTGCAACTCAGATTGCTGTTTATATATCCCATAATTTTATTTCTAATTGCATGATTTGTAATTTCACAAGTCTAAATACCTTTCGAATGCCATGAACAAGGATGGATCCCCAGCAAATGGTGACAACACCGTCTACGAGGAACAAAGCAGCTACGACGTACATCACCGTAGACACCAGGGACGATACAGCATCATGATTTACTACAATATGACAAAAATGACAATAATATTGGCACAAATATTTTGTTTCAAAAACCAATTTTAAATGAGTACCTAATTTTAATGTTTGTGTCCTCCAAAAGATTATATGGATTTACCTTGTTGCATATCAGAAAGAGCCGTGCCAGTTTCATTTGAGTTGAGTGATCGACCAGTAGCAATATCCATGATGTGGGGAAAAGCCGCTCCCAAGCCCAAAGCAAAAACCGAGAAAATGATGGTATATATCCCAATCATCTGAAAAATGTTACATAAATAAAATTTTTAAAAAATTTCAGTTTAGTAGTTTAATTTTAGTTATACTATTTGAACATTGCACATTACAGCGTACTGAGCGTACATGTTGGAATCGTAAGATTTATATTTATATGAGGCGTGTAAAGGCAATTTAGATTACCTAAATTAAAAACAGAAAATAATTTCTTTGCCACTTCGTTTGCTATAAATCATGAACAATGAACAGAGAATCACAAATATACACATCTAGAAAACTAAAATTGTTTACTTATAAATAGTTTCTTTACAATTTTGTTCCAAATGCCAAAAACCAAATTCTGGACACTAGGCATTTGATAGGATTTGGCTCCGATTGGGGGACCGGGACGGGTGTTATATTATATCAATCGCTTTCGAGGGAGCTAATCTAAATCTAACTTAATTAAATGAAATGTATATAAGGTATTCGTGGGACCTTACTTCAAACTTCAAACAATCTCCTTACAGAAGGGCAAAATTTTATTTTTTTTGGAAAATTAACCGTACACAAGTCATTATTATTAAGTACGAATCAAATGAAAATCCCTTTCGCAACTACACACCACAAAAACCGAAGTACCTACCTACCTAAGAACTCTATATAGCTACTTTTTTTCTTTCGGTTTTCCGTATTTTTGGCTATTAAGAAAATCCCACAGTGATGGTATAGAAAAATAAAAATGGCAATTGAATTTTGGGAAACAACATGAATTTATAGCAGTTATTTTTGACACATGGAAGAATGTATAAATTTTAATTTTACGATACGAAGGGGAGACTTACAATGTCCAAAATCGCCAGGATGAGTCCTCCAGTTCTCAAAGAGAAACAACAAGTTAAATTGGGTGCAGGCATTTTACGGGCCGATATAGGAAGTTCCGAATTCCAAACTCCGATAATGTACTTATTGATAGAGCTTGCAGGCGGTAGTTGTGAACTAGTAGCTGAGTAGACAAAGACTGCGCTGGATGCTGGGAACGTCCGTTTCGTTGACGTTTTTAACTGCAAGTGAAGCAAATAGTCGAATAGGTAGCTGTTTTATTTATTGGGTATGTGGGGCTTGCTGACGAGTATTTCTGTTATTACATAGACAAAGGTAATGCATGTGATCAATGCCTTTCTCACATAAGACATGCAATGCCCATGTAAAG
>JABASI010006261.1:0-11100 GCA_019776505.1 Tomocerus nigrus
CATTAAAGCATTAGGCTATTGGGGCTCACATTTTTCGTCTAGTAAACATTTTCCTTTTTTGTAGCACAACAATTAATCACTCATTTTTGAAAACGTAATGCAGTTAAGCTAATGCCTACCATTTATTTACTGAAACATTGAAATCAGGCCATGGACTAGTAAGTCCTTGCTTCCGAAAGACTGTGCTGCTAGAAGAAGTCGAATTTTCACTTTTACCCAATTGGAGTACTACAGTATACGTTACCAAGAATAGTTATTTAAATAATAATAATATGAACTTCATGCATATGTAATGGCATCGACTTAAATCTACTTAAATTCGGTTGTCTGTGGAGAGACGGTCCCCTTAATGCTTGACCCAGTTCCAAGGGCTATAGTAGGTGTTTAACTTTAAGCGATATGGATAGACTACTTTTGTACGGTTTCATAGTAAATGTGGTTTGAATTGTGCAATTGAAAATATGCCAGATGTGACACATAAAACTGAAATGTGTAATAGAGAGTAGTAGGGTAGGACTTTAGGACATCAAAAACGGCGATATTTATATCAATTTTGCTTAGCCAGTACTACCGGGCGTAATGTCATAAAAAGGTAAATGTACATGCATGTACACTGTAAATGTCAGCGCGAAGAAATGACCTACATCAAATATGTATGGCGCTGAATGCCAAATGTAAAGCGTCATCGAAGGAAATGAAATCTTTGGAAGACAGGAACAAATGGTAGTAGTGGCGAGTCGGAGTCGGAGAGCAAACGAGAAACAATGAGTAAAGGTAAGTCAAGTAGAAAAATGTCGAAAGAAAAGAAAAGTGTGCCAATGCCAAGTCTCAGAGTTGCTATAGTGGGAGAAACTTCCATCCTGACTAAGATCTTATTGGTCCAGGAAGAGAAGGTAATTATCTTATATCCTGTAGCCACTGAAGCAACGTTTATTGTACTCTATACGAAATCCACGAAAGGATATGTCCAGAATCACAAAAAGAGGATCTGCCTTAAGACCCATAACTATGCGTACACTTTCGGCTATAGCCTTTCAGCTGAGTCAAGTCGAATTGAATCTATCCATTCCGAAGTAGTAATGGATTACATTCCGCACTTCTGCCGTTGTAAACAGTTATGTGATGTTTTTAAAAGTCTTGAGTACATAGAAGTACCTACGGCGTAGTCCACACACAGAAGTTAGAAACATAGCTAATGTAGCATTACCTTCTTTTGGTATACACAGGAAATGGAAGTATATAGTAGGACAAAAGAGTAATACACGTAGGTACATAGTGTAGCTGGATCCAATTCCTATAATTTGTCTTCAAAGCTAAAGTGCACTGTTCTGGCCAAAGTCTAGTATTTCCAGAAGTACACACATAGGATGAAATTGTATAATATTCCGAGGGAATATAATAATATAGGGAGGAACTAGGTTTTGGACCAGGAGTAAAGCAATGAATAAACTGAATAGAATAAGAATCATCCAGCGGACTAGGACTGCTAGAATGATATAGCTATATGTATGTAGGAGTGGAGCTGGAGGAGTTAGTTGAATGTAGTCCTGAAATCCAATCCAGGAAAGGAGTCCAAGGCAAGAAGAGGAAAAAGAGAGTAGAGCATGAGATGGGGAATTGCATAGCGCACGCCACGTGAAGAAATGAAGAAGCTGAAGGCGAAAGAAGTCAACGGAACGGCTGGAATTTTTGCAGAAATCGTCTGCTTTTCCAAAGTTCCACGAACCTCCTCTTCTCGTGGCCAACGTAGTTTCTTCACTGCTCTATATAGCTACCGTTACTTAAATACTACGTGTCTATACATGTAACATTATCGTTTTCGGTTCCTTCTCTATGTAGATATAGCATAGCCCAGACTGAAACTGAAATCTTTCTATTCAGTACGAAAGCTACTACAAAAGTCCTAAGGAGCCTTGGTTTTTCTATATACTCCAGTGCATATGCTACTACATAACATCTTTACACACACACACAAATAATGTATACCTACCTAGTACCTAGTGTAGCATTCTATATTAAACGAAAGCGTGTAATATAACATAATGTTTACTGCTTTATATAGGTACACTCCTGTAATAGGTGAAAATGAAAAAAACACTGAAAATAGGCTGTAAGACGAAATGAGGAAAAGCATTATAGAGATCCTGGCTGTTTTTCTGCTATTACTGTATATATAGGCATGCATATTATTATACTCTGGGTAGATGTGACTTACTTGAGTATATCTGATCTGTCTCTGTACTTGTCTTGCTTGACTCAAGTTCTATGGCAATAATGGCTCCCACTACTTTCAGTCTATTTCTCTTTAGTTAACGTTTACTTGAGTTGATAGGACTATAGCAGCTTCTATCAGCTCTCTCTGGAGTCTCTTCTTTTCACTCTCGTCTGAGTAGCTTCTCATCTCTACTCTTTGAGAATTTCATTATCCAATGCCATGCCAGTGCAGAATATTCTTCCCACGTGTACATATGTACACTAAACATCTAACACACTAACACACTATACTAATTGAAAAAAGATATGTACATAGGTAATTTTGCTGCTTCAATTTACTACAGCAAGCTTCTTCTCATGCAAGTATATGATAAATAATATCCCTTATTCAGTTGAAAATTCAATAATTCACTATAAGCGCGTACTCTTTACTGAGGATTACAATTTTATGTTGACAAAATAATGGTCTGTCCTGTCACTAAGGACGAGCCATCTTAGTGTACAGCTTGAGCTACTACCGATTAGTTATAATAAGAATGCTAAATATATTTTATTATTGCTAAAATTGCCAGTCATAATTATATTATGAGAATCTACACCGTTTCTAATGTCTTGCAGATTTTAATTTGGTATTTCATATGGTTTAGGTTTTCGCTACTTTGTTTCAACAATATTTTTGAGCCTTAGCAAAAGTACGCATGCATGCAAAATGTACGTTGTGCGTGGTAAGGGTAGTAGGGTTAATAATCTTAAGATGCCAACCATAGTATAAAGTTATGATAACGGTTTCAATACACAGAATTACGACCAAACCCGGCAAGTATACTGCAGAAGTGCAGACAGTGAACAAACTAAAAATGTATTTATGTAATAAAGGGGGGGGGAGATTTTCTCTGTCTTGTGTACACGTACAAAAGGCCTGGTTATCTTTTCCTATTCCCAAGAATCGATGTTTGACTTTCGATACTTTAGTTGGATTTCGTGTATTAAATTACAATGTTATGGCTGTTGACAATTTAATAAAATAGTGCGTTAACAGAAAGTCTAGAGAGTATTTTGTTACAGGGCAGGGGGAGATTGAATAAGGCGATATCCGATTGAATGCACAACTCATAGATTCCAGTTGTCTGGCTAGGTGTCTTCTCCTCGCTACAACTATTCCACTAACAACTTCGGCACTTGGATGTAAGCAAGTGCTAACGATCTGACAATGCAGTTAAAATCGATAGCTATTAGTATTGGATCATTTGGGAATGAGAAAGTCTTGGAAAAGGAAGTTAAGGAAACGTGTGTGATCTTCTTTTCTTTTGTACGTGTAAGTCGTCACTCTCCTCTGCTTATCGCTCATGGAGAAGAATTGAAACTAAATGCTCCTTCTCTGTTTTATTTTTTGTCTGCCAAGGCCTACACTTCAGACAAGTCACTGTTCTCTATTATTACTACTAGACGTGTGCTATATAGGAGCTTAGGTAGTAGGTGGCTCTAAATAAGTCAGGTTTGAAAGAGAAACTTTGCTACACTTGCAATTCTATTTGTATGACATTGTGCTGTTGCTGTTTATTGTCTCTCACACTGAGAGCTTTAAGGAAGGTTCCTTGAGAAGAGAAACGGATATAATATTATTAACTAAACGCTGACTGGGTTGTGTGTGTGTTAGGGGCTGTGGACGCAGGATGAATAGCTATAGGTGTGTTTATACTCATACGTACGTATCTATTATAATAAATCCCTATTGCTGGGCTATCAACAATAAAAATATCGAAAGCTAGTCTGCACAGACACTTAAAAACAGGCTCCCTAATGCACTTTACGCACCAATATGCACTACAAATACTTAGCAGACTGCACTAAAATTTTATAGATAAAGATAAAGGAATATGATGAAGAGGACGAATGGAAGGAGCCAGCATTGAAACGCTGTCAATCCACTTTTCAATCTCAATAGCCACCTACCTATACTACACCAGCAATAAGTACCTATAAAACAAACTTATTACATCTATAGGCACATGGTACAGAGATAAAGTACACTACCAGCATCCTTACTTCAGTCGGTTACTGTTATCTGATCAATTAATACCGCACACAGATATGTAATTTTGTTTATATGCCATGCGATATACTCTAGATAGAATTTCTCATTATAAAAGTACCAAATGAGGAAAAGCACGGTTTGTTTGTTTACAGTTAAAGGATCATGCACATCTATACGAAGATACTCGTCTGCAGTATTAATTCAGTTATTCATGTGTGTAACTTGGAAGTAAGTAATAATATTATGAGTTAAGTCTGTAACTAAGTAAGTACACTGGCGTACTAAAACTAAATGTAAATTGGTTCAAAGAAAGCGAATGGAGATATTCATTGTATTGTAAGTTACACTTATAAATAGGTTGCTCGCTATAGTACTTATTTACGTGTAGTAGTAGGAGTAAGTGCATTGCTATCATTCTTGTGAGTGTGAGATTTTATTCTTCGCCTTTTCAGTTTGTATCTTATCATCTGAACGTTTGCTTCGCTTATTATTGCGTTGATAACATTTCATGTTGAATCTTGTGTGATGTGATGCGTGGCGGATAGAAGAGATGAGAAGTGATCCTTGTTCCCTTATTTATTTTGCTGTGGCACAGAATGGAAATAGGGGAAGAAGGGTAGTCAAGATTGAGTGGTTTGGCTTCGCTGGTTTATAATGGAAACTCTCTGTGTTTCGCCATTTGTTTTTATGGGAATGGGTAAAGCACTGTATAATACACGGAAAGATCTTTCTATGCATATTACTTTGTAAGTGTAAAACTCACCAGAAGTGATCGCTACTGTTCACTCCCTCTTCCTTCTAAACCAAAGGCATGTACAGACTTTGCATTTAACCATGCCGTTGTTATTAGTGTCAATTTTACTAAACTCTTCTAGTTCCTCACGGAAGCCTACTCGTTAACCACATCTAATGACGAGAGAAGAGAAGGGGAAGATACCATCTTCCTACTATAATACTCCTCTTTAGGATAACCCAATTGGCTGACAATAAGACTGATCTCAATCACGAATGACGCTTTGCATATCATTATCTGCAGAACAATGGGTGAACGCGTGTGCCTAGTACATGGTAACTGCTTTATTAGATTTGTCTTTCACATCATTGAATTCTTCCAATTACAGTTAATACACAACTCATTAAGAAAGCAATTCCGATTTTAACAAAATAGCAATATTGATAAAGTGTGCCTTATTGATAAGCATAACGAAAAGCACAAAGTTTTGAAACACAAGTACCTACCTACTTAATTTCGGCATTTAGTTCAAATAATTTGAAGAATTATTTTGATTAATCAGGGAAAGTGGTGCGCTATAGGTACTACTATCAAGATAGATAAGTTGTGTATTTATGTTTCTTTTGGAATTGTGTCAGACACGGGATTGATATCATGGCGTCTAGTTGAGCTCCTACACATTCAAGTTTATTTAGCTCGTTCGATCATTGCATTTTAGTTAGGCATAGTCTGTTGTATGCTTTTCAGCTTTGGGGATTTAAGATATGGAGTTGGTTTTGTTGTATAAGAGCATGTGTGCAGCCTGTGGAGGATTGTCAGTACATAACAGCACAAGCTGTCTTCTGTTATCTTTCATTTCTTTTAATCTGTGGTGATTTCTCTCACTCACAATCAGCTGACTGAGACTTGAGAGACGACATATATCTTGTTGGCTCTGTTTTTCGAAGACAACGGGAACAAGTATCGTAACCAAAGCTAAATCCGACTGAGATATCTGGTTACAAGTTAGAACCACTCGTACGACAATACATTCAGAACAGAACAAACACAAAGTTTCTGCATAGAACAGGCAGATACAAAATGTGATACAAATTAAAGTAGGTAGGTAGGTAGGATAAAGGATGTTGGTGCTGGGTTTATTGCCTGATTGTCTTGTACACGCCTCTGTAGTAGATAGTACGTGTTTTGGAATGGGATTTTCATCTGAGATAAAACATGTACATGTGTTCATGGGGCAATTTTTCTCATAGGCTATTTCGCATTGCAAAAACTGATAATTAACCTTAGAAAGGAAGTAATAGTCTGAGTGAGACAACTTAAGTGTTTGTGAATAATATAGAAAGAGAATCTACTCCGTGGAGTTTCAGTTTACTTTGCAACTTTTTCGACGATATTAGACAGACGCTTAATTCTTGCTGTTGAGTTTCTTAGTTTCTTTAGCTCATTGCTCCATCCATTCTCAGAGCAAGAAACTGTGCATTATATACACTCTGTTTGTACTGCTGCAGTTAATTCGGTTGGATTTCTCATGTCGTCTGCTACATTACTGCCAGCCTTTGTTGCGTAAATACGTTAGTGTACACAGAAGAATGCTAGTAAGCTAAGCTTCTGCCGGAGCAGGAATCCTCGTTTCGCAATTCTTACATTAGCCAGGCTTAGTGGTCAGAAGAGTCGCAAGCGAAAAGGGACACGACAGGCAGTCTTTAATTTAGTAGCATTGGTCACAGTGCATTAGGCAACTTGCTGTCTCCCTTCTCTGACTCTGACTTCCCATCCCTACATCTCTCTCTCCCTCACTACTACAAATACTACTAATATTAAACCATATTATTATAGCAAAGTAACTCGACTCCGGGATTTTAGACAGAATTATGGTTTAACTAAAGCCTACCACCGTGTCTACGGTGTATCTAGTATGTATGCACTACCACCACGTCCTAGGTAAATATCCATGTGTCCCTAAATGGCAAAAACTAGTATCTTACGAATAACAATAGGATTTACTTTGGTTTATGTCTTCGTCTCAAAATCCTTGGCTCAAATAGAAAGTATATACAGACCAGACTAGACTATCGACTATTCACTAAAAATACAAAGATGGATACCAAATAATATTTCCTACTGTTTACGATTTGGGGACTGTGTATACCTAGTGATATTAACACTATTTTCATTTTACAGATACTCGTGTTAAAATCGACAAGTAAACGTAATACATATGCATAAATAGAGTGTGTTAAATTGCGAGACATGAGACAACTCTATATGTTTCATGCATTGCAATTTTAAGTATTTTTACGAAACTACAGATATAATGTACCAAATTATGATATAAAAGAGTTTGCATTGCCGCGGAAAAGGTTTTGGTTTTGTTAAAAAGATAGGAAAATTCTAGGGTGATTTACGAGTTGAGCTGCAAGTAGCCACATCACAAGGAATGAAAATGTTAACTGAGGTGCAGAATAGTTACGAGAAATGTGTATGAGTATTACTTGAGGAATAGTTATGGAAAGAGTTGCCTTCATATTTCAATAACAGTAGTTTCCTCAAGAGAGAAATAGAGTAGGTAGGTTAGAGGGATACACTTTAGGAGATAGCGGCAGATAGATGCCTACATGACAAATCCGGGGTTGAGTAATGAGTTGATTCCAGGCATCATACCTTTTGGTTGGCTACAGAGAGCATAAAAATCCATTAGGGCCATGGAAAATGCATAGTGTGTCTGAAGTAAATGGCACGGATTGGGATTTGCACTTATCAATCTGCCTGCCTGGGAGATAATGTACAACATCGGCCGTTAAGCAAGGTAAGGGTGAGAGACATTTTGACGTAGGGATGTATAAACAGAAGCCAGAAGTAGACAAAGCCCACCCAAAAGTTTTGAGTAAAGTAGGGCAACGTGACGGAAGACAGATACTGATACATCGTGCAAATACTAAATGTAGGTACATACTCGTGTAGTATGTTCCTCTTGTTTCTCTCTCACTTGCTCCCAACTCCCAAGTTTTCTTGTTTACGTTTCTGATTTATTTGAGAGGGCTGACTTGACATGAGCTACAGTCTAAATAACTCTGAAAACTCATGTTAAAGTTTCTCTTTTGGAGCGGAGAGATAGTGGGCTCGTGCTGCATGGGAACGTTTTGTTTCTTTGTCACATAATATTCCTATGATTCATAACTTTGACGTTATGGTACACATATACCTGTCTGCCTGGGCTATCTACTTCCAGAGATAACATAGATGCCTACAGGTATTAACTGCAACTCTGTTGGCAAATATTCTATGTAGAAGTCAAAAAGCTACGTCCTCCTACTATTAAATGTCGTAGCGACTTTTAAAGACTATCGATATGTACAAACTATGCTATATTACTATCACATATTTTGTGTACATACCTAGTTAGTACGATTGACTTAGAAAAAGTTCAAATGCTTGGAACAGAAAGGTTGCAGGGAAACCCCGATGCATTTTATTCCCAAAATAAGGACAGCTTTTAGTAGTGTTTTGTATGGTGACACGTTAATTGCTCCCCGTTAATAATTGCTCCCCGCATTAATTGCTCCCAGCGGCAATTGTTCCCGACCTATTTACATAAATTAGGTAGGTATTGTAGTATATGATCAATGATTTTCCCTCAAATTCCTAAACCTCACTCTAGAGTGCACAGAAGTACAAGTGCAGTACTTTATTACTTATTTATTAATATTTAATTATCATGTACCTATGTACTTAATAATGTTAAAAAATTTATAAATGCAAACTGATTTTGTAATCTTGTTAAACGAAGCCTGCCTGCTAGGCCACTTTGCACTCTACACATTAATATTAATTAACTAGCCAGAAGTGATTGTGGCTAATATTAGTGACCACTTTCGTTTAAACCATTTTTTGATCCTAACCCTGTGTCCTAATCCGAATCTCCGGTATTTTAAAAAAGCTCGAGAGCAATTTTTGCAGGGAGCAATTGTGAACAGGGAGCAATTAATATGGACCATTCTGTATAGCAGAAGTAAACTATGGTGTCAAATAAAGGGTCTTGGCATGTCTACTTAATTTCGATTGAAATAAAGGAGGAAAAGTTTTGTGAGTAGATTTATGAAGATGAAATGATTCGGAAGTCTTTTTGGAGCGTTGTTTGTATTTGTTGGCTAACTTTAGCCATTAGTCATCTTCCAAATAAGAAGTTGAATTTTTCTACTTGATTTTGAGTGTCAAAGTTATTTCTATACATCCTTCTCACTAGCTCTAATTCTTAGTTAGTCCTGCATGACCTGACTGGAAACTGATGAAGCAGAGTTAATCAACTGAGACTAGGTTCTCCCCTTACAATGTTGATAGTAGATCGGATTCCTGATACTTGCATGAACTCTAGCTGGATTTGGATTTAGGTTTTAGCAGCTCATATATCCGCATAGATATCATATATCATGAAACTGGAGATTTAAATTAACTCGTGAGACTGCATTTCAAAGAAGATGGAATAAGTGAATTGGTTTGAGAACATCAAATAAACGGGTGGAGAGAGGGAGAGAGAGAGCATTGAGGCAATAGGTAGAATTGGGTTAGATGTACTGCGAAGGGAACTAGAGACTCCTGATATTGTACATTAGAGTAGTAGTAGTCCTTAGAGGCTGTCCGTGTCCATGTTGTTTCTGTTTCTGGCGATGAGTAAAAAGGAGAGGAGATGGGAAATCAGATGAGTAAAAAGCAGAGGAGATGGGAAATCTAGGAAAGTAGCTAGAAAGTTGTTTGAGAGAAAGGCAAAGTGGAGAGTTCTTCATTTACTAGAGCAGACAGGGTGTGGATATGGACTAAAATGAAATTATCGAAGTGAAGAAGATGGACGGGACGGAAAGAGAAAAAACTGTTTGGATGAAAGGCTATATTATACTCCTACATCAATATTAGCATTGCTAGCGTCTTGAGAATTGAAGATGTCCCTATAAATGGCGGACGATGTACTCTTTCTTGATATCTCTATCCGGATGCTATGCTCCCGTATGAAACATAAAGCTGTCTTGGCTGCCTAGGTCTCTACAGTCTCTTCTGTCGCTATGCATGAGGATATAAATAAATGGAATGTCGTAGCCGTCGCAGGTACTGTTACCTCTATACTCCTCAGTCTTGTAAGTTGTTATGTGATGTAAGTTTGGGTGTTTGCTCTTGTCGTAGGAAATCGGAAAAGTAAAGAAAAAGGGAATATACAGGATTACTTTTCTGTCTTTTCATTTCTTCACTTTCATCTTCACAGTCAACTATGACAGCATATTCTCTTGAACATGTCCGGTCGAAAAGTCAAGTCATGCAACATACTTCACTCTTCTATTTCTATTCACAATGTAGGCACTCTATTACTCTCTGAAGTAAAATATACAAAGAGAGAGAGAGAGAGAGAGAGGACGAATAAGTCAGTCTCGTGATCTTAAAACTGAATAGAAATCCTCCGTGCACTGGACGTTCTTTACGACCAGGCCATTCCGCCTTTCCTGAAGCCATTCACATCCGATCTCTACTATTCTGTATCTCTACCGGAGAATACATACGTAGCATTATTTACTCAGCTAAAGTAAAGACACATAGCTACTTGTGAAAAGTACTAATATTTATGACTGTGCCTTGTAGTTTTTAAGAGTTTAAGTGATTTCTTTTAGTAGTTCAGATGTTGATGTTGAACTTGGAAAGGTGCTTTCACTTTTCTATTTAACTTTCTGGTGAAATTCCTGCGCCCTTAAGGCAATGCATTTTTGTGCATGTACGTACAAGATACAGCAGTTCCCGTTGTTCAGCTATTTCTGAGAGAACAAATGTCAGCTGTTACGAAACAAAGATTGCCAATTAATACTTAATGCATAGTACATTCATGCTTTTAAACATAAACGTTAGCTTTGCCAACAATTGCGGTTTTAGCTCCTTTATCATTTTTAGTACCTATTATTTACTTACTATGATTGCAGAGTCTGGTGTTGGCAGCTGAACATTTGGTTAATGTTTTATGTGTAGCATGCATGTAATAAAACGTGCTCGACTCTTTGGCTGCGCTAGCTAACATTGAAAGGACTGATAAAGAAATACTGACTACATTACAATAAAATTGACGTTAACAATATAAATTCAGTAG
>JABASI010006262.1:0-11098 GCA_019776505.1 Tomocerus nigrus
GCGGGATACTCATTATTACTATGTGAACAGAGCCTACAAAGTCGATTTCGTAATCCAAATCTGATTGTCTAAATGTGGCTAAAAATATTTTTTCACAATTTGTACCAAAAAACGTCAAAAAATTTTTTTTTGAAATTAAACATCGCATCGTTGATCGTAAGTTTTCGTTCTTTATCATCATCATCATCCTCCGTTGGGGCATACGCCGATGTGTGAAAATCATCCCATTCGAATCGCCGTAACTTTCTGATTTCCCCCGAATAGGAGGAAGTCCTCCTCACTCAAAAAAATGACCACCCCCAAATCGACTCAAAATTGTCTGAAACGTAGAAATGTGCAATAAAAAATTTTGACGTTGTTTGGTACAAATTGTGAAAAACTTATTATATTAATTATTACTTATTATTAAAAACTTATTATTATTAATATTAAATTAAAATATTTTTGCTTGGCTCCACTCCACGATACTTGCCAAATATTTTTATATATTTGTAATCAAAATCCTCACTTACGCAACAAAAATGGTGAATCTCGAGAGACTTCCTGTTCGTTTATAATTTTTCATTTATTTTATGAGATCACAAAAACGTTTATTGAATTTAATAATTTAAATCTAAATAGCCTACCTATACAAGATATTTACACAAAAGTAGTCAGTAGTATATTTTTCTGTTGTCTACTGTCTGTTGTTTGGCAAGTTTTGTGTTGTGTTGTAGAGGAGGTAAGTAGTGTTAATTTGAGATGAAGTATGAGCTTGGCGGCCGAATTCGTGGCAGCTTTTAGTTTACTTATCTATGGAAATCAGAAAAGTTCAACCAAATTCATTTAATTTTTGTAGTTTTTTTACAAACGTACAAATACATACAAATACCGAAATACCACATTTCAAAGGGATCGACACTGTAAACGACAAAAGGGAGCCGAATACAGATATCACGGGTAACGACAATTTATTTCAATTTATTTCACCTGTAACTTGAAATAAATTAATTAATTTCAATTATTTCATTTATTTCAATTATTTCAATTATTTCGTATTTCACGACAAAATCGTTGAAAAGTGAAATAAATGCCAACCCTGTCTACCCTACCCTATTATGTGGCTGTGCTGTAGTATTCTACTAGTACAGTACAACGCCTTTCATATGCTATTCACACTTTTCATACTCATCATGCAGCATGGTGAATAATCGTACTAGCTTTATTTATTCAGATTACTTTATTGTAACCGGATATTAAAATGATAAGCTCTAATAATTTTATAATGATAAGCAAACAGTTTTTCAGCTGATATGCTTAATACATCTCTGTTACTTAACTATAAGGTATAGGTACATTATTAACCTAATAGTAATATAAGTTTTATTATTTCCAAAATTTGACGGACACCAATACATATAATATACCTAGAATATCAAACACGTTATGCTTTCTAAGGTTCCTATTCGTTTAGTAGGTAACGGGTGAATAACTGGCAATTATTTTAATTACTGGGTAGTTTCTCTCTTTCGAGATTCTATTTCACAATGGTTTGCGTTTTATAGTAGTAACGGTACAGCAATAGAGAAATTATTTATTCATTAAAATCATTTCGTTAAAAACGTTATTGCATGCTTGAGAGAATGTAAAGGTACTTCGTACTTTCGTAATATCGTACTTCTGTCTGCTGCGATTCAACGGCTCGGCTCAATTACACGCTTTTCTTGAATAATGGCCAAGGATGGACTTTGACAAACCAAGACCGGACTCACTATGGTCAAACGCCTCATTTTAGTGCAAAATGCAGAAGGAAACTGGGTACTTAGCGATTTTCTATGCCTCACTTTGTCACGGATTTCCCCAATTTGATTTCATACGCATGTGCAATCTGCGTAAATAGAAAATAGTCGCCTCATTTGATATAGGTACTTAATAAGTAGTACATATTCACACGCAGCCAATTTTGTAAAATAGAAGAACAGGACGTTTAACCTCTGCACTCTCATGTATTTTTGGAGAAAGAATATGAAAATGGCTACTTATTACAAAGCCATTCTGTAGCCAGAATTTTTGGTTGGTAAAATTCGGTTCTAACTTTTTAAACATGTGACTGAAAAAACTAAATGTAGCATGTATAAACTGCATTTTCCATGGATTCTTCTCCATGGAGATATGTCAGTTTCAAATAAATTTTTCACAACAATTTAAAAACAGCTTCAGAGAATATCAAAGTATCATTATCGTCAAGCGCGTTCTTGTTAGTCATTCAAACAAATATAAAAGAAAATAATTGCTCTGTGCGCGTTTTATTTTTTTGTGGCGTCGTCAATTCAAAGCACAAGCCACAGAATTTAAGAAAGGAAATTGCGAAATAAATATGATGTGGTACGATACAGATACAACTGTATGTATGTGTACATTTGTATTTATATTAGTATTATTTATTCAGTATATTGAGTGTGCTTCATTACACGGACAAGAAAACTCCCTACAATTACATCAACACAGAAATCCACAATATTTCTATAGTTCACTAAACTCTGACATTATATACCAAGTTAAAACTATTAAACGTCCTATTGAATGACTCAAAATTATTCTTATGAACCCAAAGCTCCAAAAATGTGCTGGTATAAGTTTGGCCCTTTGCCCTTCTAAACTACTGGGGCAATTCTGCATTTGGCCACTGCATTGGGGTTGCATCGGGCCACCAAAGAGGTCCAACAATGCAGTTCGAGTACTTCCCCGACCGACCTCCGTTTACATTCTGGCGATATTCCGACCTAACTCCTATTACATTTCTCCAGAAACAAAAATGTTTGCACCGGGGGCAGCGTTCACTCTACTAACCTCCATTCCACAACCCAACTCTACTACCAGTCTGCTATTGATTCCTTCTTGCTTTGCAGTGGTATTTAACTTGCTCTTGACCGACGGTAATGTCATTTCATTGGACATAGGGCCTACGTGTCGGCAGCAAGTGTCAGCTTACTTGCTCCAGGGCATTATGCCAGTAATGAGCCTACTGTAAAGGCCCCTTGCACTGAAATTACCATCGGGCCGACAATAAGGAAACTGAACATCGTGTTTGAGTCGTAGGCTGCCAGCTGATTTGCCGATATGCCCCCGACTCAATCCTTTCTAGGCCCTTGTCAGCTCAATGACTTTTGAAGCTTGAGACGGAGCCATATTTTGTAGAATTAAGGACTTATTTTTCCACAAGAAGATGCTTTTGAAATGCTATTCGTAAATAAATAGCACAGTAATGACACCGGAGAAAATTCCAGCAAATAATTCAACCACGCGAGCATGATTGATATTTCTTATCGGAAATATCTCTATCGTGATTGGTTTAACAGATCGAAGCATCATCCTACGGAGTTTTGGAGTATATGTAGACGTACTACAATCCAATGCAAGTAATTTCAAAGCTCTTAGCGACCTGTCTTCGATGCTTGCGAATGCTAACATTAATAAAACAAGAATTATTAAGTGAACGGTCATTATCAGAGGAAAGATTGCGTATTCCAGTGACCTCAATACAGAATGTAATTTGATACTTCCTGCAGCGCTAAGCATTGTCACAAGTGACGTTATCCCGATGGCTGCCATCCACACGGTAGGGATTCCGCTATCGTAAAACACGGCGTTCAATAGTTGCACCCTTTTATACAGATTAAACTTTCCCTGAAAGGTCTCCTTGTTATTGGCGCTATTAAAATAATACATCATATTATTTTATTGCAAATAATTCTTATAATATTTATAACGGTCGTATGCATAATAGAAAGTTTACGTTGCGAAAATTTATAACAATTAGAAACTTTATAAAGTTTATACGATTTATAATTTATCATTTATAACATTTATAAAATAATTTATAAATGTTATAAGTGGGAAATGTTGCCGCATTTATAGCATTTATAGAATTTATAGTGACTTCACGTTTCTTCTATAAACTTTATAAATTTTATAAATTTTCGCAACGCAAACTCTCTAATAACAGAAATAAAACTATGAGGGCACATAAGTCTTGGTTTATAAATGGGAAAATACAAAAATAGCTACAAAAACGTACGCAATATCCTCAAGCCAATAATTCTTGCGCAGTAACAGCATCAGGAAATATATTAGATGAATATAGGAGCAGAAGGTTGAACAGCTTAATGCAATTGTTTGAAGAAATCTTGCCAACAATTGAGCGGTGCCATTTGCAATAAATACCTTTGGGAAGAGAAAGCCCGTTTGTCCAACGAAAATCATGTAAGTTGATAGTACACCAAAAATTATTAAGACGGTGGGCAAGAAAATTCTCAGCATCCTTGTTTCCAGTTTCTCCTGTTTTGACATTCCACTACAGCGTTCATGTGTGCCCCCACCTTTTAAAATACAACAAAAAGGGTAAAAACCATGGCAAAATATGTATAAATAAAACTGAAAGTAAAATTACTAATACAGGTCGCCGCTTCAGTTTAATGACTTAGTTAAGTACTTACGGTTAGTGTTCCACGTAATAAAGAAAATATCAACGCTTAAAATCACAAACAATAGTTTTTGAAAAGTTAGAACATAATTATGTTAACTAACCATTTTTATAGTGTATTTTCTCCTTATACATTTCGTTTATTGCGCATAAAATGGACGATCCTCTATTGACTATGTTTAACATAGTCAATGAGGATATGACGTGCATTATTACCACCAAGAAGTCCAGTGTTATGCCGGCAATTTTGTCGATATTGTACTGCTCATTTGACATGCATGATGTAATAAGCGACACTGCTGTCAAAAACACGAATATTGAATTGAAGAGTCTGACAATCTTGAATTGTAAGGACGGAGAAAAGACAAACTTTTTTTCGATGCTACCCCAACGAATTGGAATGGCTCCGATCAAGCACCCAATTCTTAGGTAGACAGAAAATATATCAAAGTTGGTAACTTTCCAGCTTTGAACTCTTTTTTTCAATTTGTAGAAATAACGTATTTTGTTATCGAAAAAAAATTTTGGAATTTTTTGCGTTACTTTGAAGTGGGGGGCCATTTAAGAGAATAGTAAGAAATTCAAAGTGTTTGGAATACTTTAACGAGTACTCTTTATATATCTGGCACTACGATAACCACTCAAACTGGATAAATGATTCTCAAGGTTTCTATGGCATCAAGTCGGTACAGATATAAATCAATAATGCCAACATGTGCCACCAATACAGCTTAAATTATTAAAACTGCAATTATATGTACCGAATGGTTGCTTCCTTCCTTCGGCATGTATGTACCCACCCACTACTCACTACACACACTGCAAATTTCTTGACAAAAACGCGGAAGTCCATTTGCAAAACAACAGTAGGTCCAACCAACTATGTTTATTGTCATTTAATCTAGACTGATATGGGAGTTTTAAAATCTGATAATATGGCAGGTACCCATTTGATATAATTTCTCAACCTGCAGCGTTTTGAAAGGTTTATAATGAATTTGGTATATTAGGCAGGTATATAATTGCCTTCAATGTTGAAGGTCAAGGTTTTATACTATGCATTGTCAATTGTGTAGCAACTGCTTCCTTACATTCATATTAGTTTGCCATCTTTGCAGCTAGTTTTCTTGATTAAGTTCGATATTATTTCAACAGCCCCTGGTGTTGTTATACGACTATTAATTTACGGCACCGGCAATTATACCATTATCCGCTTAGCATCAACTGCGGAAGTATCATAATAGCTTTAATTTATGGTGTCGTCATACTTTGTCATCACATAATGTTTCATTTCCTGATTTTCGGGACAACATGGAAATACAAGTGTGATTACAAGAGCCCAACATCGTCGATAACCACAAATAATAATATTTGACCATACACTGGAGAAAGTGAGATTCTAACAATGCGTTTGTTTTTTCTGTCCGGTTTTGCAATAGCAAATGTTAAAAAAAGCAATAAAGTTGTCAGATGCCAATTTGTACAAAATACGTAAACTGTAATGTTTTAATCTAGGACTTTTTAATGGGACGGAGCCATGGGCTATTTTTAATTTCTGTGAAGTTTGTAATCAGGGTTGGCAGGCAAAATATTTCGCTTGAAATTAATAGGCAAAATTATTGAAATATTTCGTTCCCACAATTGTTGAAAAGTGAAAGAATTGAAATAATTGGAATAAATAGGGTACATGGTATTTATTTCACTTTTCGGCCGAAATAAATTGAAATTTGTGAATTAATTCAATTTATTTCACCTGACGCTTGAAATAAATAGCAGGTTCACTAATTTATTTCAATTGTTTCAATTATTTCAATTATTTCATTAATTTCAATTATTTCAATTATTTCATTAATTTCAATTATTTCAATAATTTCATTTCTTTCTCTTTTCACGATAAAACAGTTGAAAAGGGAAATAAATGCCAACCCTGTTTGTAGATTTATAATGATGAGAGAATTACCTCACTCTATAAAGGTCTCACTTAAAAGGAGCTGCAATAGATGGATTTTAGCTAACAAGGAAATGTTTATAACAATTATGAATGCACGAAATACTACATAAATCAACAACAAAATAGTTATAAATTTTGCCATTTTAAGTAATGTTTAAATGTATATCTAAAATGATCCGTAAATGGCATTAAATGCACAATGAATGTAGTTCATGATATATATATATATATATATATATATATTATATATATAATTTCTTCAGGTGACATTAAAAATTCAATTTACGCTTCGCTCGGCGCGCGAATTGTTTGCCGTCTTTCTTAGTGAATCTATACGATCGTCAATTTGACGTCTTTCTGTAAACTTTGTACCAGATACCTTGCTCCATCTCTGCTTTTTATTTACTGCGAACGATTTTTAAAAATATATAAATTTTTAGTGACCGCTATAATCTGATATTCTTTGGCAACCTTCCTCCGGCATACTACCTACACCGTTGGGGAATGTTAGTGTAGGCTGGATGTTATCACTTGCGAGGTGGTAACATAATTTACAGCGCTGCGACCAGCTGAAAACCCCACCGAATAAATTTCGCTGGTTTATTGAATTATTGCTAAGTGACGTAAGATTTCAGACAATGGGACTTAAAGTCATATAAAAAATCCATTTAATCTAAAATTTCAAAACCCATTCATTCATTGCGCCCATCTGGCCCGCCCATAATAGAAGTAAGGGAATGGGAAAATTTCAAAAATGATATAGGAGTGTTGTAGTAGGTTCATCTATGTTAATAAACATTTAATTCTTTCGTCTCTGTAGATGACCACAGGAATGGAAAAAGTTGCCTTAGATTTTTCATTTCTGTATATGCAAATATACAAGAAAAATTATTACATTTACTTTTGCGACATTTAAATGACTACAGGGATGGAAAAAGTTGCCTTACACTTTTCAGATCTTTATATGTAAATATACAAGAAAAATTGATAAAACACATTAGCGGATAACACACAGAAGAAGTTCGGGTGGGAACTTCCCCTGCGTAAACTTCAAGCGCGTCACTTCATGCTGACCTTGATTTGGACGGCATAGTACTTCGTCCTTGTACGACTTGGTACTGCATAGGATTGTTGCGGCTAGGACCTGCATAAACCCGGTCTTCATCACTAGAATTAAATATCATTTATTAACGAGAAGATAAACATAAATCTCCATTTCACCCTACCTTAAATATCCTTCATCAAATTTTAGATACGGTAAAACAGATGAATATAATTTAGTCACTGTCTTAAATTGAAGTTGCTTTAATTCAATAGCCAATATCTAATTATCATACCTATAAGATATTAGGTATATTCTTTTGTATATCGTCCATAAGTTAACTCTACAAAGTTGGAACGGTTCATACCACAGAATGTTTCACTATCACTAGTTAGTTTTTTAACTGTAAATAACGGGTCATACCCGGAACCCGGATGCTATCTACACGGAACCCGGATGTTATCTACACGGAACCCGGATGCTATCTACACGGAACCCGAATGCTATCTACAGGGAACCCGAATGCTATCTACAGGGAACCCGGATGCTATATCTACACGGAACCCGGATGCTATCTACACGGAACCCGGATGCTATCTACACGGAACCCGAATGCTATCTACACGGAACCCGGATGCTATATCTACACGGAACCCGAATGCTATCTACACGGAACCCGGATGCTATCTACACGGAACCCGGATGCTATCTACACGGAACCCGGATGCTATCTACACGGAACCCGAATGCTATCTACAGGGAACCCGGATGCTATATNCGGAACCCGGATGCTATCTACACAGAACCCGGATGCTATCTACACGGAACCCGGTTGCTATATACCCGGAAAAAATACACGGCACCCACATATATTATATATCCGCTAATCTAGGATTTCTTGGTGAAATTGTAAATTTAAAAAAGGTTTATAATTCCTTATATTTAAAAGCTACGGCAGTCATAGCATTTCCTTCGAATCGTTTAGAATGAACGATAACAATAAGTAAAGAACTTATATTACCTATGTAAAATCACACATTCTGTCCCTCCGTGAACACGATAAATTCCGAACGAATTGAAGGAAACTATGCTAAAACAATGCATATAAGCCTATAATATTGCCAATAAAAGTGTGTGCAGGGTAATCTTGAAAGGCGAGCTTTACTATGTTACGGCGTGCCCTTAGTTTTGTTATTAGGGCATTTCACGAATTTTTTAAGGGTGAATACAAATTATTTAAATGAATTCTCAAAATGCCTGAAAGCAAATTGGCAAATATTTTCCAAATTCAATTTATTTGTATGTTCTGAAATTTGAAATGAAAAACGGAAGCTACAACATTTAGAAATGGAAGCAACCAAGTGCAATACCGAAATGGGTAAAAGGGAAATTGAAAAATCTTCAAGAGTAAATATTCATATCAACCGTCAAGAAATCTCTCGGCTCGTACGTTTTAACATGAAAATATCGAATATGCTTGGTGCCTATATATCCTGCCTCGTTTGACCTGGAGAAATATAGAATGGGAGTGTGTACATCCATCCAAAAAAAATGGGGCTTGTATTGTAGTTTGCGTGATGATATTTGTCTACCTGGTAGTACATCTCACGATGCTTACCTTGAAAAGGATGAGTCATTTACATACGGATTTTGTTTCCTGGCCACGATCTGCTTTGGTTGGGCCATTTCGACGCATTTCATTATGCTGTTCCTCCTGCCGAATATTTCAAAATTATTCAATGCCGTCAGTTCAGTCTGTCTACAATTTCAAAGTTTGTTTTACCTAATTCATTCTATAAAAATATTTGTTTAGATTTGGCAGCCTATTTCTATACCTATGTACGAGCAATTCAATGTGCCTGTAAGGTTTGCGGTGGATGAAATCATGAGGTTGCCCTTAAATTAACAAAATT
This sequence comes from Tomocerus nigrus, assembly GCA_019776505.1. NCBI lineage: Eukaryota > Metazoa > Arthropoda > Collembola > Entomobryomorpha > Tomoceridae > Tomocerus > Tomocerus nigrus. Next base: position 9,369 of record JABASI010006262.1, read on the forward strand.
TATTTTATCCAAATTCATTTAGCATATTCTCCACCTGAAAAATATATTGATCTTGTAAATCGAAATAAAAATTTAAAATTATAAAAACTGCAAAAATATTGGTTAAATATTATCTAAAGCCTGTAAAAATATAATTTTTTATTTATTTATTATCCAATTTAGATGGATAATCTGATAATATTTTAATTTCATTCTCGAAAGCTAGTTGAGTCCTATCCTAAAGTTAGGACTGCATTTAGTTAGGATTAGGTTAATTCTCAAGGATTTCCAAAAATCAAATCTAAATCTGGATGAGTTGCTCTTCCGCATTTCCGAAGTTAGGATCTGCCAAAAAGTCTATTACGAATAAAGTTACGAAGTTGGCGCTGTTCCGTTGTTCGTAGCAACAACTGTCTTGCCTGTGCCCTGCTTCCTCTCTATACTTGACCCACAAAAAATCAGCTACGGCTGCAGTTCTTTACGGGTATCAACAGAACTCAATACACCCGTAACTAATTTGTGAAATGGTGAAAATGAAATCAGGTCGGCACAGAAGAAATGTGTTCCGTACCTATGAATTAAAACAGATTTAATTTATTAGGATTTCTGCATAGGGCATGGCAATAATACGATACGGCAATACGAGAATAACCCCCTGGTACGATTCTAGGTCAGTTTGGCAAAAGTCAGTTTGGCAAAATTCTCTGCGGTCACTTTGCAAATTCAAAAAGGTCAGTTTGGCAAAAGGTTGTTTTCATGTGCAAGTAATATTTAATAGATATATCAGTCAAGTTATGCATTATATCTCATCACATCAGTCAAATTACATCTCATCACATCAGTCACATTACATCTCATCACATCATTTCAAATTCGTGGCAATAATTTTTATGAATTTTTTAAATTGAAAGCCCTTTTTCCCGAAATTTCTGTTGGTTTTTCGTAGTCTACGGTTAATTTTAGCGCATAACAACTTCCTCTTTATAGGAAAGGTACCGTTTAAAATACGACAAAGTGTGTTTTCAGTTCGTTGCTGTTCTTTTATCAATACGAAAATAAATCGCCACATGGGTGGCCATCTTCAAATGAAGATGCTGCTTTCCATTAAAGATGCTGTGTACAGAGTATAAAGTCGGCACGCCGTAAATTATTTTTTGATGCCGCCTGCCGTTAATGCCGGAAATTAACCAAAGACACCGTTTTTAGTGCATAAGTAAACAGCGTGGTAGGAATTTACGGCATTTGCGGCATTTACGGCATGCCGCAATTAAAAATCGTCCGGCATTTACGGCATTTACGGCACACTCGATACTCTAGCTGTGTATAAATCGCGTTCTGCGCAGTACCAATACTTTTTCCCATTTACAGTAATGTATTTCTTAGGCTGTAACTATATCCATTTCGGGCTAGTTTGTGTGTTACATTCCTTAATGTGCGGGAAACGTACTTTACTGTTGACTCCGCCATTCCAGAGAGGAAACTGACAGCAAAGCTCAAAATAGAGTGAGTGAATGCACGTATTTAAATGTAACTTGTACGTAAACTTGTATGTAAATCCATGTAAATACTAAGTGAATGCATGGAAGAACAAATTGACTGTATGTACGTACTGCGTGTACCATTTACATATTAAATAGGAAAAAACACCTTTTGCCAAACTGACCTTTTTGAATTTGCCAAACTGACCACAGGGGTCAAAAGTGGCCGATATTTTTTTTTGCCAAACTGACTTTTGCCAAACTGACCGGATA
>JABASI010006263.1:0-11097 GCA_019776505.1 Tomocerus nigrus
ACAGAACAAATTTTACGAGAAACTGTATCCTGTAATAGAGAAGTGATAGTTTCAGTGGCAGGTACCAACAGATTTCAATTGGTATAATTGATGCGCCCATCATTTATATAGGTAGTCATTCTTTTGTTCCACGCATTGAAAATAAATGAGTATCATTCTTTTTATGCTCACTTTATTTGAATTCATGTGATTCAAACATTCGTTTAAATAATAATAATATTATAGCTACCTATAAAATATTGCGCTAATGTGCAATTTCATTCCTATTTATCAATCTGCATATTTATGCGTGTATATGATGATTCTAAAATATTAGATATTCATGCAGAAATAACAAATTTATTAATTTTATTCAAAGTACCTAACCCTTTTGTACAATTCTTCATCCCTTTAAACATCATAAAATGCTTAAGCACGAAATAATAATACGAACATAAGTAATGAATAATTTTTATACATAGACAATTCTGAGTAAGATGGTTGGACCGCATTTGCAACTATGTCTTCTACAGATACTTAGTGTCAAAAATGATTTAAAAGTAATTCAATGCTCTTTTATAGCTACTTTTTATATACACACTATTAACTACAAGATTACAATTTTATACTTTTAAGTTTCTCCAATTCTTTTTCGATAAAGTTTGTAATGTCTTCCAAATTTTGAGAAGTAAAAACGGCATTATGTCCCTGGACGACAAACCGAACGTTGTTAGCGTACGATAAGATTGTAAATCCAATTGCTGCAAGTTATAACAGAAAGAATGGTTTAAAAATTGGATTGAGTTACAAGACGAGCAAAGCTAATTAATATGACATAAGTGCGGCAGCATGTTTTAAAATTTTGATTGTGCACATGCAAACAAATACTTAATTTATTAATTCATATATAGAACTTACGGTTATTGATGCTGACCATTCCAACTGTGCCAGCATAACTAAATGATTGAATTTCATAATCTACGCCACATTTAAACTTAAAAGTTGGCATTGACGTAATTAGTTGATATAGAACTTACGGTTATTGATGCTGACCATTCCAACTGTGCCAGCATAACTAAATGATTGAATTTCATAATCTACGCCACATTTAAACTTAAAAGTTGGCATTGACGTAATTATGACTGAGCGGGGGGAATATCTGGGGTCCGAATAATATTCGGTGATAAAAGAAAAGGGAGCAAGAAATACGCTGTAGATGTAAAATGAAATAAATTGAAAAGTTGACTTCTTCACTCTGCAAATATCGTCATGGATCAACTTCAATCGTTTCACTGAATCTGATTCTCCAACGGGCAGTCTAATTGTGTCCATTGCCCTATAACCATATTATATTAAACATTGTAAATTGGATGGGATTGGATAGATTTTTTAACTGACAATACTAGCAGCTCAGAAATTAGAAGCTGTTCTATCCCCGCGTGTTACATAAAAATCTCAATCTTAATATAGGTAAAGGTAGGTACCTAGATAAACAAGTAAATAGTTATAAATGTTATAAGTGTAGTAATTAATAGCAGTCACAAACGCAGACTTACTATATTTAATATTAAATGTAAGTGATACTTTAAAATCATTTAAAAAAATGGTTTAAAATAATTTAAAAAATTATAATTAAAAAATGTTCTGTTGTTAATTTACAAAAATTTAAAATAGAATTTAATTTTTTTAAGCAAATAATTTTATGAAAATGTTGAAAAACTATACATGATTTAAAATATNTTGAAAAACTATACATGATTTAAAATATTTTAAAACAAAATTCAAAGTTATTTAAAAAATGCAATTAAAATAAATGATTAAAAAAGTGTAGTTACAATAATTTAGAACCCGTAATTAAAAATAATTTAAGAATATACAAGTAAAGGTAATTTAAAAAATATAAATAAAATAATTTGAAATGCATAATAAAAAGTATAAGATTATACAATAATTATAATAGGTAATTTAAAATGGTTCATTGAATGAACAAAACAAATTAATAATCTTTCCATGCTTTGTTTACTTACGTATGGTTGGCTAGTCTATTAGGACGGCCACAAATTTGCAACGGTATAATAGAACACATAGATTGGGGTACAGCTCCATTATTTTTCATGAGGGCTCTCCTTAATCCAGAAGTGGCTGCAGAATAAATAATTGCAGTGACACCAACGTTATGAATCTTAGCTATTTCTTTAACGGTTTCCATAGGAATTAGTTTGGATTCAAAATAAACTAGCTTGTCACTATTTTTTGGATATAAAATTTTCCACGCATTTCTTTTATCTACTTTGATTAATGATTCAGCAAGATCATACAAACCAAATACAATTGTTTTGATTAAAATCGCAAATTTTAGCTTCCAACTAATAATTCCTAATTTTTTGTAGGCCTCGATCTGTTTTACTGTCTTTTGACCGCCAAATAGCTCTGCCCAAAGCATCAATACGGCGTAACCATCTCCCATTGAGTGCCCAGTTCGAAAATACACGACAGTTTGCTCATCTCCGGAATCTGAAACTCCCGTTGGCACTAATGTGATATCCCATAAACTTTTATTTCTTGTAAAAGGTTTCAGATAAATCTCATCTTCGATTTCTTTTAATTCCCCTTTAGAGAAAATATATTTCGGATTATCCTCCAATTTTTTGCATGTGTACTCAAAAATGTGATCATTGATGTTGAATTTTTCTTCCCACTTCCAAAAGTAATATCCCATCCAGCTGTACGGATATTGTTGAAGAACGGAAAATTCTTTCCTTGGCCGCATATTTAAATCCTTGTCAAATATTTTCTTTATGAATTGTTCCTTTACGTAATGAGCTCTCATTCTTCCTTTAGTATTTGCTTTGCTTATTAATGCCAACTTAGAAGATTTCCAAAAATTTTTACATATGAAGTAATTATCTCTCAACCCTAGCATCCGATCTAAATCCGGGCGCAGTATACTAAGATATGATACTAGCAGTCGACATATTAAAAAGGGCACCATAAGAACAACAGAAGTCATAATAACCACCCCAAAAATTATTGACAGACAAAATATAAATAAACTCCGAAAAAGTTTTGACACCATTTTCACTATATAGAAAAAATAAACGAGTTGGTAAAATACGAAATAGTAGTAGTAATTGCTCGATGGATATTCAAGTTCAACTCAGATTAACAATTTGTCAAAGCGAACTTTTTGTTTTCCTTTGGGGTAACCGCTAATAGCCAGTAGTTGGCTAACCGTAAAATTCAGACACAATTAGTATTTTAAGAAGTATTTTTGAAAAATATTTGTTAAAATGACGTCAATCATGTCCCAAGTTCCAATATTTTTCTTCGAAATTATCAGATTTTTATAGAAATTTGTATATAGGTAATGGAAAAATTGTTTTCTTAAAATGGCAACATGAAGTATTAACAGTTACTTAGATTGGAATATGTAGTGTTGGATAGCTGCTCGCTGTATACTCCCAATTCTTATTTATACCACTATCAATGGCTAAGCGATACCGTTGTTTGATTAACGTTTTCATTTATTTATTTACATAATGGAAATTGCTACTTATCTTGTTTTAGTCAATACATTATGCTGATTGAAAAAGTCGCACGGTGTTAATTATAGGTAGGTACTAATACTATTATTATGTATTTCTAATATAATATTGAGGGTGAGGAGTGTGGGTACAATTATGAGTAATTCCGTCAGAATCAACCTTCAACGGTTAGAGTTTGGCCTTGATTTCCCATCATATGAATATAGGCCATAATTTGCCTCTAATTGCAGAAACCCCGTAAAAAGATCTGGGATACTCTAGAGCACGCCCACAGCACCCTTGCTGCACGTGCTGCAAAGTATCCTGATACTTTGCAGAACCCCTAAGTAAATTCCCAAAAACGTCCAAATCCAACTATGTAGAAGATAGCCGACATCTCTACCTTTATCCAACAAACTCTGAAAGAACAATAAGTAAGCCTTTGGTCTGTTGAACAAATAATAAAATACTACAATTCAATTTAATATTACCGCAGAAAATTAATGTGGTAAAATGGTGCTATATATGCTTTTTAAAATCTATCTAAAAATCTAAAAACAAATAAAACATTTTGTAAATAAATAATTATTTGTAACGTGAAAGGGCGTACTGCACATTTCTTATAAATTTTCAAATTTCATTTCATTTTTGGTTTCTTCTTTAGTCAGTTTGATAAAAAATATTATGTATTAAAAGTTTGGGATTATTTTAAAGGAGTTTGTCATTAAAATAATATAAATTGTCTTCAATTACTTTGTGCTTAAAACAATACAATGTGTGTTTAGAATGAATATTTTGTCGGTAAAATTTTAAATTAATTTGTCGGTAAAATAATCAAACTTAGCAGTTTTCGTCAAATGGAAACTGTCGGTATATGTTAACATCAATAGTGCTTTTTTTGCTCCTTTCGGCCTTCCAACTTATCTTTTCAAACCAAGTGTGGTACAACGTTTGCCTACTGGGATAACTTATAGTTTTTTTGTATTACTGCTATTGCGACAATATGTTTACATACATAATTCTTAAAGGGCACTTTACACTCATCCTATTCCTATTAGAGAGGCGCAAATTTTAGTGCCCGCGCCTGATGAAGATATTGCCTTTTATTTTGATGTAATTACCAAAGTTGAAAAATTCAGAGTTACGGGCTCTTACGGGCCCCCGCGGGCATCATGAGCGGAGCCCGTAAAAATCTTGGATTACATGCCCGTGCCCGTCCGAGCCCGTACGGGCACGGGTGGGCAGCTGCCCGTACGCCCATTGTCTCAGTTCGGCAGCTATATACGGACTGAGTGAAGAATTCATGCTTGAGGTTTTCTCAACTGAAACTGAGTCGTATCTAGACATTACCATATTTGTTAATACATGCATAATTTACCATCTCATTTTGTTTCTAATCTCATCTCATTTTGTGTATTTTCTGTCAAGGAATTTGTCATTATTTTCTGTCAGTAACTTTAAATATTATAGATTATTTTACCAACAACCTATATTAATTTACTGACATTTTACTTTATTTTTTACCGACAATTTACATCATAGATACCGACACAATTCGTTAATATAATGACGGACACTTTCTACCAACAAACTACATTATTTTAAAGACGGGTTATTTGGTGTCCGTTTGACATCACTATTTTTAGTAGCGTTTAATATTAGAAGGAATTTTTATGTTTAAAAGTGATATGTAATGTTTAAAAGTAATATATAATTTTTAAATGTAAAAAAATATTTTTAAGGTAATATATAATTTAAAACAATAATATATATAACTCTTAAAAGTAATATTTAATATTACAATGAATATCATAAATAATTGGAATATTTAAGGGTTTCTTGAATATAAATATTATGTAGCGAGAGCGACGTCCTTCTAGCTGGATATTGGGCGTTTTTGGAAATTTAGGTAGGGGTGCTCCGGATTGTCCGGATTCTCTAGAGCACATGCAGCAAAGGTGATATGGGGGTGCTCATGACGAGTATCCCAGATCGTAGAAAGCGATTTTATACCCTCGCACTTTGATAATATGTAATTAATATGCCTACTTAGCTAGGTGTGTATATCTACTTATAATGTAAATTATAGGAATTTTTGATATATTAGATAATAACAATAACCTATTCAGTTTCAATAATTATAATAACAATAAGCGTTGCCTTTGATCATCGGGTATCTGACGCACATGCAAGATTATAAATTTTTTCCTTTTAATCAGCCAGAAAATAATCATTTGTCGAGTAGATTATTTTACAAATAATTAAAGTAATCAAAAAACAAATGAATACCACATTATAATATTAGTTTGTCATAGTCATTGCTTTTGAAATAATTGAAAATGTTATTATGTATCTTTTATTATTTCGATGTTGTAAAATTTATACACTTGTCATGTAACAATTCTAAATCCCATTATGGTCATGGACCTTCTATGGTCAAACTTTAGCAAGTATTTTTTTAAGTTGTTTACACAAACCAAATTTATTTAGCATACCTACAGCGGAAGATTATTTATTTATTGTTATTTATTTATTTCATGCAAGATGTAACCCTCCTGAGAGGCAGTTAGGATATCAGTAATACATGAAAGTATGTATAGTTACATTTTATATTGCACGATTAGCAATGCAAATGCCTCTGTGGAGTAAATTGTTACTTATACCAAAAATAAATAAAATAATAAGTAGGTATTTAGTAATTTTTTACGATTTACTAGGATTCCAAAAGTACGTTAATAGTACATAATATATAGTTATCCACTTAAAATACAATGTATAGTATACATATATATTTGTATAAATAAACTAATATTATTTGTTTTCTATTTATGTTTGATTATTGCCGACATATCGAATAGCAGAGGTAAACTACTGGTGTCCATGGTCCATCCTAAAGTAACCATCGCTACTTTTAGGTGACAAAATCAGCAGCTGATCAAAATCCGCACTTGGACGAATATACCACGAAGATTACTGTTTGTACCGTTTTAAAATATCAAATTCTTCTTCTATAAAGCGCATAACATCTTCCATGTCTTGAGCAGTAAACACAGAATTATGTCCTGCGGCCACAAACTTTATTCTCGAATTGTGGGACAAGCTTGAAAATCCAATAGCTGAAAATTGTAATAATGCGTTAATTAAATAAAATTGATTGTGTTCCATGTAGGACTGAAATAATATAACAGCAGCATATTATTGCTTGCGATGTGTGCCTGTTGATTTTTATTAAAAATAATTTCCATTATTATTACTTCAAGAAATTTAAATATGTATCTACGTAAAATTATACGTAAGGAGTAAGTTATTACTCATGAAGTAAATAAATAAATTCATATTTTAAAAAATGGTTATTACGCCAAATTTGGTGTTAAAAAGTGAATAATAAAACATTTTAAAAATAAAATGTACAATTTTAAAGATAAAATATAGCATTAATCTTGGTATGTAGGTATCAGGCGTTCGTTTTTTTACAAAATCATGTAAATTTTAAATCTGGTTTCAAAAAGTGAAATATAATATGTGCCTTTTATAGATATTTATGTATAGTCATATTATATCAAGGTTGTCATATTATAAAATGATGGGCAAAGCAACATTTTTAAGAACAAGCAGTTAAATAAAGTAAAATATAAATACATTAAATTAATTATTAATTTTGATTAATTTGATGAAATACAATTGCTACATTAAAATGAATGAAATTGAAAAAATCTAACTTTAAATCAATTTATTTTAATTAATTAATTGAGGATAAATAAATTAAATTAAATTAAACACATTAAATTAATTTTTATTGATCAATTAAATAAAATGTAACTAAATCCAAGACGGACATTTACTATAAGGAAAATAAGACATTGTTAAAAAATGACTTACGATTATAACTGTTCGTCAGTCCAAGTGTGCAAGCAAAACTACTCGTTTGCAATTCATGCTCTACGCCATTTTCGGGCTTAAATGTGAAGTATTTGGTTGGAAGTGAAGTAGCCGAGACTGCACGAGGGGTAAATTTGGGCTCCATGGAATATTGGGTGATGAAAGAAAACGGGGACATAAATAAGGCGAGGAGATAGAATGAAAGGAATTGAAAAGTTGAAGCTTTTGCCCTGCAAATATGAGTATGGATCATCTTCAATCGTTTCACTGAATCGGATTCTCCGACCGGCAGTGGAATAAAATCAAATGTCCTGTTAAAAGTAATGAAAGAAAATATTATACTTTTTATTCCTGGATAAGCCGTAATGGAGAGTCAAAACCCCGGGTTGCGGCGGATAAAATGAAGGTTTTGTTCTTAATTGGAAAAAAAATAATAGTAATAGTATCCACCTTTGTTTAGTATATTAACAAGATGATACAGTAATTTACATCTATAGTTATTTTTCCCAATTTGTCCAATGGGGATGGACAAAATAATAATGTTATAATTTCATCTGGACAAAATACAATGCTGGTAAAAACAATGAAACATAACTACTTTATTGTTGAAACATCTCGTTTCGAATAAAATTTTAATGACAGTTAAAAGGCACAAAAAATATTATTTGCAAAATAAATTGTGTAGGTATTTAGCAAATCTATTATTTCGGCCACCATATCTGGCCATTGCAGTCCATTATAGATCATTCACAGCCAGGTTGCTGGTTAAAATGCTAAAACGCCGGCCAATATCAATGAATAAATCTCGAGAAGATTTAAATTAACATAAATATAATGTAAACTTACAAATGGTTGGTTAGCCTCAGAGGACGGTCACATATTGGAAAGGCGATGGAAGAGCACCACGTTTTGGGTACAGATCCAACATTTTTCATCAGGGCTTTGCGCAAAGCGGAAGTCACAGCAGAATACATTACTGCAGTAACGCCAACGTTATGAATCTTGGATATTTCCTTCACCATTTCTAGTGAAAGTGTTTTTGATTCGGAATAAATTATTTTTTCATTTTCTTTGTGATGCATAGCTCTCCAAACATTCGGTGGGTTTAAATTGCTTAGTGACTCGGTTAAATCATAAAAACCAAAAACAATTGTTTTGATTAAAATAAGCAATTTTAATTTCCAACTAATGGTCCCTAATTTTTGAGAGACCTGGAGCTCTTTTTCTGAATTTTCATTGCCAAAGAGTAGATCCACCCAAAGCATGACGATGGAGTAGCCATCTCCCATTGAGTGATTTATTCGAAAGTAAACCAACGTTACATCTTCCCCCGATTCTTCTGACTTTCCATATGGCACTACTGTGAATTCCCATAAACTTTTATCTTTCGTGAAAGGTGTCAGATAAATCTCATCTTCAATTTCCTTTAATTCTTTTTCAGAGAAACGATAGTTAGGATTATTGGACAATTTTTCGCACCTGTAGTCAAAAATATGGTCGTTGATATTGAAGTTATCTTCCCACTTCCAAAAGTAATAGCCCATCCAGTTATACGGATATTGTTGCAGGCGGGAATATCTTCCTTTCGTTTTTGCTCTCATGTCGTATATTTTGTTTGCGAATTGTTCTTTTAGGTGGTCAGCAGTCGGCCTTCCCTTGACAAGACATTTAGAAATCACCGCCAAGTTGGATTTTTCCCAAAAGCTCTTGGGTAAAAAACATGCGTTTTTCAGTTCAACAATCCCGTCGAAATCTGACCGTAGCAGTATAGCCAGATATGATATTAATTGTCGACAGATTAAAAATGGCACACAAACAATAACTAAAGTACTAATAAACACCCCAACAATTAATGATAGTCCAAATATGCGGAACCGTCGAAATATTTGGGTTTCCATTATTCCTATGAAACAAAATATCATGTTAATATTCTAATGTTTTATGAAAAATAAATTATTACTGTAGTTGTTATTATTATAGTTATTTTTTGAATTTTTAAAAAGACATACTTTTCTTGCCCGAAATTCCCTGTCCCATTCAGCCTTTTATTTTTCATCTGATGAGGTCGAAGTAATAAAAATTCTGAATTATTTTATTATTTAAATAATATATGGTTATGCCTATGTGAATGCTATGTGTAAAATGAGTTTTCGATATCTAGTACCAAGAAATTTCAAATACCTACAGGAAAAATGATAATGATATTAAAATGTGAATGATTTTAATAAACAGCGCCAGTACACAGCTTAATTTCTGTTTTTTATTATCCACTCAAGGTAGACGTAAGACGTACTTGTTTGTGATGGTTGCACTTTCTGTATTTGCACTAATCTTACCCATATCACTCCCCACATAATACAGTGGGATTATGAATTTAGCAGCGGCTAGGAAAATATAAGTAGGTAATAAATCTAAGTATATGCTTTAGTATTGACTTTGTGGTTAAAAAGTTGTAGATTATCTTGTCCTTCCATAGTGTTACAATACCATGGTCATAGTCATAATATCTTTAGCACACACTTGAGACATTGCATTACCATGAATAGGTAGACTTGGATTTCTTTTTTACTGGCTCTGACAGAGTAGAAATTAGACGATACAAGAACCATTATTATGTATTGCATTAGTCGTTGAGAATATAATCAAGGGAAATAATAAAATACTTACTAAAAAATTACTCAGGCGAAACTTGATACGAATCGTGAGATCTTGTGTGTGTATACGATTTTATTACCTGCCTCTGGAAGTAAGGGTATCAATTATCTCTAACATCCATTTGCGTATTTGCCCTTTAGGAAGAGTATTTAATTGTAGTGACGAGAATGCAATAAAAATAATACCTACTACTCAAAAATTCATTTCATTGATAATTATGCACATAATTAGAATAATTAGAACGGAGCGATCTTCCGTCATGACGTAGGTACTTAAATTATATACTGATACTTTTAAATGTCATAATGATGCACATTAATATTTATTATTAATATTTATAAGTAAAAGTACCTAATATAAGTAGATATCGACTACTATTTATTATTATATTAATGACGGCAGAAATAAAAATTGCTTTGGAGTCCAATTTGTTAATTGTTCGTCGACAGAACATTGAGCGAAAAAATAAAATTATTGAGAAAATAACGCATGGAATTTGCCACCCCTAAAACTTTAGCCTTAAAAGTATCCATCTCCTATATAATTCGTCAATTATAAAGTTAATTATTAAAATATTGCACGACTTTTGAAAATTGTAGGTTAACTTTATGTCAGCTCATGGATATAGCCATGAAGTGCATTGAAGATTAATTCAAAGAATTCAAACGCAAAGAAATTTTCATTAAGCGCAAATAATACAACCCATAGGATTTCCATGTAATTGCGACATAATTCAAATTAATTTTTAACGTGTCATGGACTTATTTCATTTCTTGAGGTACCTACAAATGTGGTGTTAGGATATTTGAGAAAATAAGCAGATTTTGATTTAGGAGAATTGCCATCTATGAGGTGTCGATATGGTAAAATCTAAATATATAAGTCTCAGTGCATATTTATTTATTTTTGTATTATGTTTATTGCTCCCTTGTTTTCAATGCTTAATATTATACTGCCATGGATAAGAATACATATTAATAGTGTAAACATTGAAATGATTAGTTTAAAATACACATACAACTTTCCTTTGTTGTAAGAGAGTGTTTAAATTTTGGTAATA
>JABASI010006264.1:0-11097 GCA_019776505.1 Tomocerus nigrus
CTCCGGCTTGTTTCACTCTTTAGACACGAAATGTAAAATGCATGTTGTGTAAGTGCACAGTCTTTTCTCAGTAGCTTTTCCGTTGAAGCTTATTGTTAGTAAACCTTAATATAAGTCAAATTGGCTCTACTCATAGCGAGAATATCGTATTCTGAAGTTTTGTTGGCATTTCATGGAGCACAAGTTGAGTAACGTATAATGAAATAGCATATAAAGGCTCCAGAGATACAAAACTAAAAAAGACAAGGTAGAATGAAATGAAAATTTTCCTTGAACGAGCATATCCCCTTTCATTCGAAATGTACAGAAGATACACAAGAACTTTATTCCCCAATTGCCGATGTCAAAATTAATTCAAAATTTTTAAATTAAAAGATATTCTCATATTATATTATTATTGTTGACATTTTTAGTTCAAAAAGTTGAAAAGGTTATATTATTTTATTCTTACTGCAATTGCGTACCTACATAAGTAAACAACATTAGTTATCTATGATTAAAAAGTTTGTAAGTTGGAAAAGTAAGTGTTGGGGCAGTTGAGAAACTTTTGGATCCAATTCAAGTTTTGTAGTAAATGAGTGATTGATGTTTTTCCATGTTGTGATGTTTACAATAACTTTCGGCTATTTAACTTTGACTTTTGAAGCTTAAACATGCAATGAATAGAAACTTCTATTTCAATACCCTGTACATGCAATCCATCCATACATGAGATGAAGGAAATGGAAACGGACCGATTTTTAGGCGAGGCCTTTTAAAACTTTGATTGTTTGTGAGTTCTTTGGGCTTACCGTTAACCTAACTTATTCTGTGTAGCCGTTTCGTTGCTCGGATAGCTTCCTACAAATATTTATTATAATAAAGCTCTCTCTGTGCTGCCCCTCTTCTGTTTATGTACTGCCATAAGTAGGTAGTTTAATATCCATCTCTATATATGGAATTGTATATATGCCTCCCATTCACAATAAACTCTACTCTAACAGATTAAAGATTGTTTTGATTTATGTTACAAATTCAATTTTCAAGTGCAATCGAAAAGTTTATGGACATTTCCTACTTTCTCTCGTGTTTTATTTGAGCTTGAACATGTTCAATTCAATGTCATAAAACATTTCGAAGCATATTAAATAAAAAGCCCACACCACTCGCTTTATGCCTTGACTATAACACTTTTCTAAGCTACTCGCGGCTATATTCTAAGTACCAGAAGAAATTGCTTGCAAATATTGGAATTAAATAATATTCTGTCGTAATTAAGAATTTAAATAAAGAAAGGTAATTACGATACATTAAATATCGGATTAGTAAATCGGTGAATGACCTAATTTCTCTTATTTTTGTTTTAACAAACAAGTCCATAAAACATGAACTGTGAAAGGAAATCACTTTTCAATAATTCAGTAAGAACTTTTGCAATCTTCAGCAAGATGGAAAAGCTTTTCTCATTTAATCTTACCATTATCAAAATGTACTGAATATTTGGAAGAATCATTCTCCAGCTAGCTTGAGTAGGTACACAGTGCATGATCCAAAATCCTCATGATGAGTTTTGAAGGAGCTCGATCCTTATTATTAATGCATGTAGCTAAGCTCAAAAACCTTTTTAAAGGAGAACATCAAATGGAAAACTGTGAAAGGAAATCACTTTTCAATAATTCAGTAAGAACTTTTGCAATCTTCAGCAAGATGGAAAAGCTTTTCTCACTTAATCTTACCATTATCAAAATGTACTGAATATTTGGAAGAATCATGAGTAGGTACACAATGCATGATCCAAAATCCTCATGATGAGTTTTGAAGGAGCTCGATCCTTATTATTAATGCATGTAGCTAAGCTCAAAAACCTTTTCAAAGGAAAACAGCAAATGGAATACATAAGTAAGATTTTCGGTGACAGATAAGCACAAGCACTGCGACTTTACAAGAGACGGGACTGACGGGAGTCACCGCTCGTGTGGAATTACCGCCTCCGTGATATTGCATTCCATCAAAATTATGGTCACTCTCTGATGTGTTTTTGCGTAAGGACATCAAACCATTTTCTTATTGAATTGCAAAGTAAAGCAGTAAAAATAAAGAAAAACATCAAATTCAGTAATATTCAATAAACAAATAACTAACTAAACCCGACCTAGACCTGTGCATACAAAAAAGAGTCCTTTTACTATGTTACAGAAGAAACTTAAAACCCACTCATCAGTGCACAGAGCTACGGATCTATAATGCACCGATTGCGGGGTCATTGCAATTGCCGGTAATTCCCGACCGTTTGTAAAACAAGCAGGTGGCAATTCATGTGAGTCTGTATTTCCGTACCTATAATGTAAGATTTTCATTGTCTATTTCTATATCATATCATGTTTATTGTCCCTATCATACTGGTGTTAACTTTCAATTCTACAAAGATTGAAATGGATGTTTTCTTTAATTTTTAAGAATTTGGAGCCATTTTCTGCATTAACCCCAAAATTCACATAGTACTGCGTAGAAAACTAGGTAAAATTCATTTGAAACGTGAATTGCTACATGGGGAAAGGAAAAATCCCACGGAATTTCTCAAGCAGTTTTCGCTTGAATATTGCATAAAACAAATCTGCCTGCCTACCACCGGCCTACGTACACACGTCTCACATGCTACACTTTTGCTCACATAACGAAAACAGCCATTATTGCATTCATTCGAGTCTAAACTTCGAGTAGCGTGTCCTTTGGTGTTCTACTCTACTTCTAGTTCTATGTATCTACAAGTTCTACGCAGTAAGCTAAGCAAACACAAGCAAAGAAAATGCGTACAACTTGTAATGGTCAAAGATTCAGTAGGCAGTATACAGCGATGTCTATGACGATGATGTTGAAGCAGAACATAAGGAAACCTTGATGGATCTTGTTGTGCCGCCCAGTACCACCAGATAGCATTTGCAATATACAAATTCAGACACACAAACATCATCTCTCGCCCACAATGTAGTTTTTAAATTGTCAGCAACAATTTTACCCTCATTCGATCTATAAGTTGCATTACTTACAATTTGTCCCCATTTGTATGAAAATCAACGGTGGAGTCAAAAAGATAAAATTAGAAAACAAAAAAAATCCTTCTTTTCTAAAAAAATCTAACCGTATCTACTAATTCTATGCAAAGATGCAGTTTAAGAGTATTGAGAAATATTTAGTTAAAAAATTAACAGAATGACACAAACCTACAATTTTAATATTCGGAATCATTTTTATCCAAAATGAAAACAAACAATGGAGTCGAAAAATCAAAATGACCAAATAATTAAAAGGAATCGCATACTACATGTTGATTTATTTGTATCATTCACCCATTTATTTATTTTCCTTCACATTTAGCCCACCAAAATAGCATTTTTAAACATATTCTTCACTTTCTTGACAATTACAAGGTAAAACTAGGTAGTGAACCGCAATCAGTCTTTGCCATTACTAATAAAAAGTGTTAATCTATAATACATCAGTATTAGTCAGATATTTTTTACTATAATATAACTATCCTGTAATTACAGCACTTTATATTCCATTGCATATCATTTGTCGACATTGAAACAAACCAGATCTATCTACACATTTCAGTTTTTACTCGTTTTTATTTATTTTGTTTTGAACTACTTATTACTTGTTTTTTAAATTTTTCCTGTACTATTGCATGCATTTGGGGTTTTCGAGTTTGAAGTTTACAGTTGAGTCACGCAATCAAGAAATATTCTTATAAATATCTAAGAAAACATTTTTTTCTATGTTTTACTATGTTTACGCATAAGGTTAACATATTTATTTTGTTTTGAACTACTTATTACTTGTTTTTTAATTTTTCCTGTACTATTGCATGCATTTTGGGTTTTCGAGTTGGAAGTTTAAAGTTGAGTCACGCAATCAAGAAATATTCTTGTAAATACCGAAGAAAACTTTTTTTTTCTATGTTTTACTATGTTTACGCATAAGGTTAACCAGTGTCTAGTAAAAACAGTTCTTATACTTTCTTGCAAATACAAAGACAAATAGCTTACACACATCAAGTAAACAAAAAGGTGGTAACTATATATTATGATGTTTTCAGATTTATTATTCTATTAACATAATATTATTCAACATGCATGGCTAAAATCGTCCTTACAACTATCTTTTTAAATTATTTGGCAGAATGTGGACGATATGCTAATGCGGTAAGTTACCTTATAGTATTTTCATTTTTAATAATGCAAATCTATTTTCTATATATAACACTATTACAAGTATACAGACGAATTACGTTTGCATATTATTTTAATTATTAAAAACACGAATTGGACTTTGTCAATTTACTGCATATTTACATGTTTAACAAGACCTGAGGGAAAAGAAGAGAAACTGTAACGAAAAAGTAAAATATTGTCATTAAACTAATCTATATGTATTTGGGATTGTGTGGTAGGTATCAACATCAACTGTTTATAGGGTAAATCAGAACATTCTTAAGAGAACTCACTATTTTCTAACAAATTGATAATTTTTAACATAAAAACATTTTTAGTCGTAAAACATTAAAAATATTTGTCAACAACTTTTTTCAATCTAAATTAGATGGTCGCGGAAAACTGCTTTCCATGAAAGCTTTATAATTATACTTGTCAGGTTGGACATTTTAACAATTCGGTAAATTAATTATCCTACGTTCCTCTTGCTAACAAGTAGCAACTGTTTCGTTGTTACATCTTTACTTTACGCTTATAACTTATGTACAACTATAATATATCTACAAGACATGATGAAAACATTAAAATTATGTAAATGGAACATTAAAAATCACAAATTCTATATCGACAGACAATGACATTGCAACAATCATAAAAATTAATTGTTAGAAGGCTGTGTGAGTTTGTCCTTTGCCTTTTTCTTCATCTTGGGGTAAGTGCCCAATTGAAGTTGTTCAATGAGCCTGTAGTAATAAAAAAAATGATGATCATTGTAATTAAGTTTGAAATGCACAAACATAAATGATGAATTCAATAATTTCATTGTTCGAGTGAATTAATTCAATTTACCATCGATCCACTTGTGGTCCAGAATAATCTTCAGGGAAGGACGGCTTCGGAGGTTTGATGTAGCGATAAAGACGCTCATTGAGAACATAAAGCTGTTGAGCTTGTTTACAGTCAACGTTAAACCACCAGTCGCAAGTAAGAAGAACTTGAGAGAATAGTGTGCCATTGGGACAGAGAAAGGTCGAGTGACCATCAGTGAAGTCACAATAGTGCCAAGCCTATTAAATTCATAATCAAAAATTTGTATCAGTCACTGTTATGTATGATTGTGTGCCTACAAGCTTTAAATAGCTACTTAGTTAGTGCAAATAGATGTTTAATGCAAATGAATGAATGAACAAACGCAATCCTTTTATTATAATGTGACAGGAGGACAGACAAACATAACACGGAGACCAATTGTTCTTCTTGACTGGCTCAACCTTTTCATTCATTAAAACTAATGCATAGAGTTACAAACGCAACATCAGAACATAATTCATATCTTTGTTTACTATATGTCCATGCCATGTCTCTTATATTTCCCCTATAGAGAGATCCATACAAAATTCTGTCTCATAAATACAAGGATTAAAATTCTTTTGCTATAATACATCATAACCAAAATAGGAAGTAAACTAATCATATTATTACTTATGACTAGAATACTGTAGTGTAAGAGAATATAATTGGGATTAAAAGGGAATTGCAACACTCTTCTATAGCGATTTCTGAATGTAATCGAATAAGGTCGCACCTGATTTTCTCATTAGTTCTTGTCCCAGTTGTTTTCATTTGGCTAACCAATTCAAAATAAACTTAATGAATTCTGCATTGATTTGTTTAGCCTATTTATGGTATGTTATACACGGTCCTCGTTGTGCAAACCACAAAATAACCTGTACTAGTTAGCATAATACTTTATATAATTATCAGTCCATGCAGAATTTCTATCCGGACCAATTTGTTAGTGTCTCGACACTATAGTACTGTTTTCTATTCTATACAAAATTGTTGCTAGACCTGTAGAATTCGTGGATTGAGAATGCGATGATATTTTTTGAATATGAAATACCGAATGTAGTGTTTTTACAATTTATTCATTAAAGCGTGTTGTGGCTCAGAACCAACATAATAGTTTTTATATTATGTTAGTTTTTGTTATATTTAGAAATGCAGGTTTTGCGAGAGTAAGGAGTGATTGTCCCAATTAAATAAAGATTGGTAACGAAAAGTGGTTTACCTGACATTTAGTATCTATATCAGCAAAGAATCCCTTGTATCTCTGTTTGTTGCAGTCAAAACCTGTGTAAGGTACTTCATCGAGAATTGGGTAGTCGATTCCGGGCATTCCAGGGATGCTTGTGGCATCAGTTGTGGCATATTTGGATGTAACATCTGTAATTAAATTATTAGTGGCTGTGCTAGAGCTGTAATCTGAAAGGACAGATGCAGAAGAGCTCAAATCTAATTCAGGAGCAATTGTGGTGGTTGTTGTAGCTGTAAATTTCATAGGAGCTGCAGAAGTTTTGGCTTCGTGCTCAGATTTCTCAGGGGTCTTCATCGTTGTAGTAGTAGGGGCAGTAGTGGCAGTAGGATTCGGAATTACATCGGATTCAAGATCAATATCCTCTTCACCGTTGTCCTCTTCATCCTCATTATTTAAATTTGGGTTATCACCGAAATCTTTGTGATGCCGGAGAGGTGGGTACTTTTTGTCTGAGAGATTATCATTAGCTTCATCATCATCGTATTCATCCGAATGAATCTGTACAGAAGAGGAAGCTATGTGCTTTTCTTTAGCAGCGTAGGGTACTAAATGTTCTACGATATCATCTTGCTTGAGAAAATTATTGGGAGAATGAGGTGACTGAAATGGGGTAGCTATGGCTCTTTTTATATTTGCATTAAAAATGGATTCGGAATTGGCTTTCGAAGAACTTAATTTTGGCTTGGTTTTTATGAAGTATTTACTGTGATGATCATCAAAATCTGCTACATTCTCCAGATCTTCTTCAGAATATGAAGAATATGGATAAATATATGCAGGAGCAGATGAGGCTGCCGCCGGGATCTGTTGATCTTTTTGAGAAAAGTATTTATTGTCCCGAGAAGGGAAAATGAACTTTGCTTTTGGACTTGAAGGTTGCTGGCTAAAGTTTGTATCTAAATGATATTGTGTGGAAAGCTGTAATTGGGGCTGGGGTACATAAGGAAAAGTAGTTTGGTCAACCAGAAATTCCATCCAGTGCTTTTCTGGAAGTTGAGATTGAGATTGAAACACTGTTGATTTTGACGCCTCTGCTGATGCGAGTGGGGGGAGATTAAAAGTTGCGCGTGAATTTCTGTCGCTCAAATTTTCATCTGACCCTGGTAAGCGACTACTGTAAAAATATTCATCAGTGTTTTGTTTGTATTCCCGCTTTGGTTCAAAATTCTCATTTGCACTCTCATCTTCCGTAGAATATTTTGCCAGGTGTTGCCGCTCTGTTGGTACTGGTAAATTTTCATGGAAAACTGGGCGTATCATTCCTGATTCGCCATTGTGCTTTAAGAAAACCTTTGGGGACTTAGGATGTGGGTAGGGATTGAGTGGATATTCTCCAGAAAAGTTAAAATTATTAAAACTAGGATGAGAAAATCTGTCTGAAGACACTTGTGATGAGAGAGCTGCTGATTCCGAAGTGGATGTGAAGATACAGAGAAGAATTAACGTCATAAGTCCAAGGGGAAGACAAATTAAGACTGTAGTTAACCTCTTTATTCGTCCATTACTGCTAATTGTTGAAAAGGAGGCAGATGTACTTGAGGAGCATACCATTCTTGTCATATCTACAAAATAAAGATAAGGTATTTATGATTTTATGATTATTATTTGAGAAAAACTATTTAATCACTGTACGTTTATTGCCGCAATGGCAAAGGTAAAATTATGAATTGCATCTTTAAAAAAATTTACAAAGCATTGCATGACACGAGTTGCACTAACTATGCAGCTGCGAATACTGCTAAACACACTAAAGATTTTGGCAATCAGGTGCAAATCGCCATTTAAAGCTTTCAAGATGAAAATTGACACTCGTTAGTTAGTTAGCAGTAAAGCATGTTGATGTAATCGTGTTAATGGTAATGGGCATATCATGTGAATCGGCTTGGTTTGACTTGTCTTCTTGAAAGTCTTGGCGTCATATTTTCCTTTCAGCTGTCCCATTGTCCATGTGTGCATATTGTCTAGAGTCGTCTTGTCTTAACGTCTTTTTGTTGTGGGTGTTTATTTGAAAGGACTTTAGTTTAATATTTCGTTAGTTAGTATAATAAAGGTTTTCCTAATCTTAATTGTCATTATTTTTCTATTATCATTGCTACGTGATATCTGCATGACTATGATAGGCAAAGTCTATTCTTTCAATATTTTAGATTCCAGATGGTGATCGTGTAAAAGCATATTAATATGATATTAGTAGTTGAATATTATTTACATTGCTATTATATAGAAAAAGCGTGTTCATAACTCTAGTAGGCAACTATGCAGAAAATTGAATAAATTAATGTGAAATGCAACTGACAAGGCGTGATAATGACAGTCGAACGAAGAAGAATGCTTATTTATTGACAGATCTTCATGAATGTAGCAAGAAACTTTAATGAAATAATTGTTGTCAAAAGATTGAGGATTTTATGAGTTTGTGTTTAAGGGTCACTGATGATGAATGGCTGGGCAGGTCTCCTCATTCTATAAAATGAAAATGAATGAACAGTAAAAGTTTTTATTAGTTAATTTACTTACGTACGTAATACGTATGTGCTTTTTTACAAGGCAAAGTGCTTATTACATGAGCATGTAAGCTTTGACTCAAAGGTTGAATAAACGACTTACACACAGAAACACACACGCTTATACTTACGATTGTCTCTCACGTTTACTGTAATTGATAGCGAGAGACTATTCGAATGTCTTTATTGGAAGTGAATTGTAAAATATTTGACTTTAGGCTCCTATTGTTCTAAAGGAGAAAATCTCAAGAACATTACTACCAGTCTTATGTCAAACTCTTCTAAAGAACATTACGAGAAATATTATTATTGTCAGAGATAACGCCAAAATCATTAGCTTAACAATATGCAAAATGAGAAAATTAAAGAAGCTTACAAAGTTTATGTGCACCTTGAAAGGAATTTTAATTTGAATTATGCAAACCTGCAGTAATGCAAAGAGACAAATGCATATTACTCATAATATCAACGCTTTTAGCTTTCTGTTGTGATGATTTGATGATAAATGCACATTGTGCCGCTAATGAAATTGATGGATAGCTAAACGATTTCTGTTCTTACTTTCTTGCCTTTGCATTTAGCTGTATTTGTGGTATTGCACATTTTTAAACTCTACTATATCCTACAGTAAAAAAAGGACGAAGTCCTAATGCAAACTCCAACTTCTAAAAACGAAAGCCAATGGCAGACAAACAAAAAAGTATTGGATTTATAAATTCGGTAGTAGTCTAAAAACTTTCGCTTCGTCTCATTTGCATAATTGCATAGTATGAAAAATATGAGTCCCTACTTGTTACCTTCCGACATTCTAAACTTTGTATAGTATAGGATGTCAATTATCGCTATTTGTATAGCATTTTGTATGATTTTAGCTATTGATTTAAATAGTAATGCTACAGTTACCTTGTATTAAATACGTATCATTAGATGTAATACCTATATCATATCATCGATAAATAATGGCAGAATAATATGCAGTCTGAAATAAGTATCTTTATTTGAAAGGGGCTGCAATGTGCATTGAAGCTGTATGTGAATAACAAAGTGGTACAGTGGTACTATATGCGATTTTATGTTAAGTATACATATGAAAGTTGAATTTAATGTTTGAGTGAGATGAGATGGTGGCCGAAGGAAATTCGTCAACGTGAGTATAAGGATAAGCCGAGCCAATGTGTCAGATTTGAAAGTTTCCAATGAATTAGCATGATTGAGTTGGATTTAATTGCACGTATGTTTCATTCCCAATTGGTTTTTGTATCAATGTATGACACAGGGCAACTAATACATTATAATAATACAGACGAGAGAAAATGAACCTGACTCTCGCTTCAGTTACCTACTCCCATTGACTGTGATTAGAAATATAATATTATTCTTCTGGTGGTAGTGTAAGATAAGATGAGGAATGGATATTATAAATTGATGTTATTTCGCAGGTAAAGATAGTTAGTCCTTAGGTTATGTGTTTAAATGTAATGTGTATCTATTTTTACATTTTGTTCGCAGTGATTGCAAGTAGATAATAAGACCGGACAAGACAGGACAAGGCGTTCAAGACTCAAGTTACTTTGAAACGTATGTGTGTCCTGTCCTCCTTGGAATAGTCGAATCTCTCTAATGGATGTGTAGAAGCGCACGAGATGCATACAAACTAACTATTAATTCCAAAGAAGAAATTATACTTAGGTAATACTGTTCAAGAATAGAATAATACTTGGCTGACTGAGATCCTTATTACATCTGCATCTTGATGCTTAACTTTTTAAGATGCCTAACGATAAAACAAGATGGTCACAATGGCCTTTGCTCACAATTCTCACTGTTCTCGAATGCTATACATGTGTATTTGTATTACATATTCGGTAGCCATATGTTCGTAGCTAATCTATTATCATAATAATGTGCCCAATTCATATTATTCATAATTACATGCAGATTGGACACTATATCGTTATATAGGACGTGTGCATAATGGAAACAAGTAAAATCTTGTCAGTAAATTGAATGTGTCTTGAGGGAAATTACATTATACTTTTTACGCACGTACATAACTATTATGTCATAATCTGTTCTTATAGAAAAAGGATATTATAATGAGTCAGAAATAGTTGTCTGCCTAGTCTCTCTATTATTGAGATGCCTGTTGTAAATGAAGAGTTAAGGTAGACGTTGACCTGGCCTATCAGTTGGTTTAATTTCACTGGTCCTGGGCTATAGAAACTGAAATAAATGGCACATTGTGTATCCTATATCCTATTACCTACTTTATTTTTATGAATAATGGAATGTATTGCGTAAT
>JABASI010006265.1:0-11093 GCA_019776505.1 Tomocerus nigrus
TTATTTCTTCATTCTTAACAACTGGACATCGCAATTATTCCGTAATAGCACTGCAAATAATGACTGTGGTTTTAAAAAAAATCTTATTTTCTCGAAAAGGTTCTAATTGTTAAATAAGGGAATCATTATTTAACAATTATTAATGTAACATCGGATTAGAAGGATTAACTGGTTTGTAATTGCTAATAAAGCTTTCTAATGGTTAATAATATTTTAAAGCATCCATGCATTTAGTAGCATACCTATTACATGTTTTAGACCAGATTTTCCAAGGTTGCACTGTTGGACAATTATCTATGCTAAGGTAAATACCCATGAAGGCCCTATTAAGTTGAAAATGTAAGAATTAATGGTGATCCGGAACTGGGAACGCAAAATGAAGCAGCGATTGAATACCGAAGTTTGTTTGTTTTAATGTCATTATTTTAATGATGATTGTGGGCTTCATTTCGTTGAGAGGTTGAAACGAGGTAGGTATACATATTTGCACAAGGCATATATGTATTATAAATTAACGCTGTGATTTTAAACCTTTACTCAAATTATGTAGGTACCCACACAACTCTCTTTCAATGCAGCCCGATAGAATTCAAGTTCGTGGGTCACATGTAAGTTGCACTCTGTACGTTTTATCTGTACGTAAACGTATAAGGCGCCGATTAGTATGGCCATAACAACAAAAAAAACCAAAAAACAAACAAAACAAAACAAAAACTAACTAATAAAATAAAACCCCGGAATTATGAAATGGTATTTATAACTGATTAAACTTTTTTTCTTATTGCGTCTATTCCGTCCATTTGTATACTCTCATTCTCACCACTAAATGTACCTTTCAAGAGTGTGTGACTGATTATAACAGTTTGATAAATAAAACGATAATTCCGAAGTAAATTTAATAAGAAAATTCTGAGTTGTAACTGAACTATGAAGATAGCTTAGTTGTTGTGGGTTATTGCTTAGAAGCCACCACAAAGACAAAATTAATTAAGTTATATGACAATGACAATAGCCCTTTAACATTTTAGTATAGCTAATTAGTTTGTGAAAAGTTTCAACAAAATAAGTAAGTAGATGCAAAATTGATGTAATTAAAATATAAATATTATGATTATGGTTTTTCTTGTGCATTTAAATTATAGTCATTTTCATTTAATATCATTGTTGAACTCCGAATAATACTATGAGTCAAAAATTTTTAAATGACATTCACCACCAGTAGGAAGTTCGGTTGTAATCGCCCGAATATTTAGTGTCCATATTGATTTGGAATTTAGATTTTCTACAAACACGCTGATTGAAATGTCGACCCCCACAACGCCAAATAGATTTGCGTTTAGCCAACAGGATAAATAGCTGTTAAATATTTACAATAAATGAAAATATTTTCCACGAAAACATCGAAAAGGGTTGAAAGTCATCAGCTTTACATACTTTATGGGTAGTACTTGCGGCTTTTGCCCTAACCTATTCTATGGATGATGGGCACCTAAAAATAATTTAATGTATAATTATATATTAAATATTAATATTAATATGAAGAAATAAGATAACTTCGTGTTTGAATATTTGTTAATGCTCGTCACTATGTATATAATTTCAGAAAAACGTGAAATCAATTGACCTCTTCCGACGGACTAAAATTTGATACAATGCACTAATTGCATGATAAAATGTGACTATGCGACGATTCCATCTACTTTATAACCCGATTCTAATTGCCACCTAGTAATAGTTGATGGAATTTTGCGGTTTTCAAACTACATGAAAAAATTGTTGACCCCAATCGAAATAATTGTCACAGGCATAACTTCCGCTGTGTAAATAATTGATTTACACAAATTATGATTTTGGTCTATACGCTTTGACTTCTATATCCCCAGAAACTCATAAATCTGCCCACGATACAATGACGCATAATCATTGACACATTACAGCGCCGTTTACATCCGTTTTACAATTGTGTACTTGACTTACAGCTTAGCCTCCAGAAATACATCTGAATAAATTATGCGATCCTGTAGCATAGTGATGACCTAACATCACATTGACATACATATCATATGTATTTTATACCTACTAACACTATTATTTTACTCGCTTTGCAATGCCAAAAATATCATACATATAATTTGAAATACTTATTAGGATAAATCTACTCTAATTATATAAAAATGCCGTATATTAATATTAAACACGAAAATAAAAAGGGAAAGAGGTGTTTTCAAACGCGTGAAAGTTCCTTTCAAAAACATTTAGTAACATACAAGTACAAGTTTGATAAAATATATGTATGTCCATAATTCTCACTCTGCAAAATTTGTATCAGCTGAAATGATTGCAAGTATTCTGTCATTAGCTATTTGGGTAATAACCTGGTTCTCTTTTGCACACGGATGGACAATAAATAAAATTGCGGAACTTGAAAGAGACTGTTACGTTCATGTAGTGTATTTCGCAAGAGCACGCGAATATTTCTCAGAATCAACATCAAAAGATAAGTTACTGAAAGAGTTGAGTACAATTGACATCCCGTTTGCAATTTCAATTATTCCGGATATCACAAAAGAAAATTATTGCATTCCCAGGACATTTAAAGGTTGTTTACGCAAAACAAAGAAGGAAATATTAACAGCTGCTATTCCACATTTTCTTTCTCGATTTGTGTGTGTTGCAAACATTATTGTGAATTTAATCCCAAAAAGTCATAGCGATATGATCACAACCTATTATATTAGTAATCAAATGCGTGGTGTCAACGAAGGCATCATATTGAACTTGGAGGATCCACGAAAAAGGCCATACAATTTTCCAGAGCATTCCACGGTGTATATTTTGACGACAAGGTTGATTCTGGAATTGGTGAAACTTCAACGTATCCAACTCATGAAAGTTCTCAAAAGCGGTGAAGAACTAGTTGTGCATGACTTTTTGTGGGCCAATTCTTATTTCCTTCTAAATTCGGGTGACGTTGGGGACCAAACTTTGTATTTCCTCTTTCCAGATTATAAGGAAGAGAGCTTTGAGGAAAAACGGCTTTCAGTAATTGTAATGCCTCTTTATGATCCAAAACTCACATATTTTGTATCGGGGAAAATACTTCGACAAAACGCTTTAAATAAATTCACAAAAGTAAGTAACGCTGCACAAATTCTAGACGTCCAGATAGAGAAAGATCATAGCCAAAGCCAAATTGCCTATTGTGGCCGACCCCTTCGAAACATTCACATGAAAACCTTCTTTGAACGTAAACATAACGACGTTTCACTGGCAATTTCTTCCATTATTCTTGAAAAGTTGTCAAATTCGACACTTTTTTATAGTTTGCGTGGTTGCGAAAACGCTGAAAAATATCACAAACTTCTAAATCGTGTTAAGTTTGTATTTCAGCACGCTGTGGTTCGTGGTAGTATTAATCGAAATAACGTATATTCTTCCCATAACATTCTAATGATTACAGGAGAAGATTCGTACAACTTCATATCCTGTGCTATCTTGGATGACGAGAGCCTCTCTTTCATGGGATACATTCGCCCTTATAAATTCCATGCTTGGTTAGCCATTATTTTATGTCTTGGGACAACATCAATTTTTGTGGATCTAGTGCTATACTTTAAAAAGGAAAAAAGCATTAATTTCTTTTTCGTCTGTTATGCCTATTTATTAGAAGTGAGCTATTCCTTTCCAAGTCGTTTGGAGAAAATGCTGTGCCTAAAATTAATTACAGGGCCACTGCTACTTATGCTCATCGTCCTTACGAATGCTTACAAAGGAATCGTTATCACTGACCTAACAGAACCTCGTCAGGTTCGTCAAATAGAATCATTTCGTGATTTGATGGACCGTCCTAATATTATTGCACTCAGTCCACACAAAGAGAGCTCAAATCCTTTAGATTTCGATACGGTGTTGAAAGAAATTATTTTAATGCAATACTATTGTTATTTGGAAAACAAGAAAATAAGTTATCCTCATTGGGGGGAATTATGTATTGTTACCTGTCCTTACAATATGTCAGATCCTGATGAGGACTTGAAAAACATTTTTAACTCAGCAATCTATACTTGCAATGCGCATAAGGAACATTAGTAGTATAGGGAGGATATAACTATCGTGTCATTTAGTGACAATGTGCATTGACTCGGTCAAGAAATGAGAGTGGGGGAATTTGAGAATAGAGTTTGAGTTGGACTCTGAGATAAAAATAGAAATGACACGATAGTTATATCCTCCCTATACTACTAACATTGTATACTTTTTAATGATCTGCCAATTTATAAAGCCATCCACGAATATCTTCGACTCAATCAAGGCAATGGCATTGAAACTTCACAGAAAACAAAAATTATGGCCAGCATCTCAAAATCAATTCGTGTGCCTCCTTCAGTTTTTCAACAAACGACCCCAAATTGGCTATCGCATTGTAAAAATTCCATTTTTATAGAACAGAGCTCCAAAATCCATCGATTATTTAATGATTCTTATTGGAATTTGGAAACTGAGGGTTTTAATCCTTCTCGAAAATTGTATCGCGGAAATATCGAAGACTCTATTTTCACACACTATATTGTAACTGCCTTCAGTGACTTTAAAATTACCTTTCTTGCTCCGTTTCTTAAAGAGAAAATGTTTATTCTTAGCCATTCCGGACTTTATGACCTTTGGATCAATGCTTCGTTGAGATTTGGTTTACTAGAGTGCAAATCTTGCTATCCAACAAATACACCCAGATCCCTGTCTCTTAATAATTCTAATTTGGTCACTATATTTTATATTTACTTTGGTGGGGGCTTCCTCTTTTGCACGGTGTTTCTAGTGGAGCTCCGAGGAGCCTTGAAGCAGCCAACGGTCTTATTTCTTGCAGCAATTTCTAAAATTTTTGACACAGTAAAACAGAACATACAGAACTCTTGAGTGCTGGATACTATTGCCAACGTTGTAGCACTGAAATTTAAATTGGATGCACATTATAATATAATGTAATAAAATGTAAAATATATATAATATAGCATTTTATTGTATACTATATTCAATAAACTATATTAGCATGGCATATGAGTCACGATCAAATTATGAAATCAAGTACGGATTTATTTTATTGACTTGCAAGTCCAGCTGCCAGCATCCAGCACAACATTTTTTTATGTTCTCACAAAACAAATTAAGAATCATTTTGAGAAGATTCATACGTTCGTCAGGTTTTATGAATTTGCACTATTACTTAAGTAGGTACTGAATTATAATCACATAATATTACAACAATTATTCAGAGTAGCGTAGCCGATCTGTATGGGAATACTATATCTACCTGTCCGTGTGTGTCTGTCTTTCCCTGGGCATGATATTTTTAGAACGGATTAAGGTACATCATTGAATTAAATCTTGGGCCATCGCTAGAGGCCCATTGGACCACCAAATTTAAAAGTAGAGTCACTGAGATCGGGTCACTTGGGTGCGAAAGTCATCTCATGAACATTTAGATTTACAAAGTTCAAAATTTCTGCATGAATTAGTAATCCTTATAAACAGAGGGATCAGTCAACGGGGTCATTCTAGGACCATGTTAAAAACGGGCCAGGATATTTCATTAAAATATGCACAACTGCTTTTTGTTCAAAATGAGCGTGTATATGTAAAATTTAAAAATAAGTAACATACAATACGTACATACGGTCAATGTCAATGATGTTACATCCTCACGCTACTCTCTATTATATCCGTTTTGGAATAGTTTATAATTTAACAATTAATGAGGTGACGCTGACGAGTATAACAGAGACAAGTGAAAATGAGATATTGTTGTGTCTGACGCGGTTACCTGAACATGGAAGGGGAGGAGGAGCGTATTCACCGTCATAAGTTAAATTTAAGGATAAGCCAATAAATGAGAAAATGTCTACTTGCTCCTCTATTTGTTTACTTGTAGGCTTACCAGCTCCATGTCCTGCTTCCGTTTCTACTCTAAGCATTAAGGGATTTGTCTGAAATTAAAAATAAATTATATTGATTTTAAATATTCATTAGCAGTAATTTTGATACATGTATAAATATATTGACACAATAGTGTTTTATTTAATGATTATCTCTACATACCTGTCTTTCACTTTTTCCCACACTATATTGTAATTCCGCCGTGTATTTATAAGAATGAGCGGGTACAACACGATCGTCGTGGTCACTGGTCGTTACTAAAACTGCAGGGTACTGAACGTTTTCGCCTGGCATTTTTATGTTATGCAATGGCGAATATTTATAAATGACCGGAAAGTATTCTTCATAGTCTGGATTGCCATATTCGGATATCCACGATTTACCAATAGTAAAGCGATGATAACGGAGCATGTCCATTACTCTGTAGTAAGCAACGAGGGGTGATAAAAATAAATCAAATCCAGGAATTTGAAAAAATAATTTTGATGGCCGTACAAAAATATTTACCCGACAGTAGCAATTGCAGCTCCAAATAAACCTGGTCTTTGGTTTACGCAAGCTCCAACAAGAAGCCCTCCGTTAGAACGTCCTTCTATAATTATTTTTTCAGATTTTGTGTAATTATTATGATTCAAGTATGCTGCTGCGGACTGGAAATCATCGAAAACATTTTGCTTGTTCTTTAAACTTCCTCCTTGGTGCCACTCAATTCCAAATTCCCTAAAATATTATTTAAAATTGGGCTTCTTTAAAATTTCGTATTACTTTTTTAAGAATTAATTGTAACAGGATCACAATCCTTATGCAATTTTACCCGCCGCCACGAAGATTAGTAATCGCTACCACACCACCAAAATTTTGCATGAAAACTATTCTCTGTACAGCAAACTCCGGTAAAACATTAATGTCAAATCCTCCGTAGCCATAAATCATTGCTGGATTTTCCTTGTTTGTCACCAAATCCTTTTTCCAAAATATTCAATGTTTGTTAGAAACATCAAGGGATTTATTTACCAGAGTTAATTGATATTCGACTAACTTTATGGTGAACAATGAACATTGGTATTGGAGTGTTATCCACACTGGGATACAACCTCTGATAGGCAATGAAATCGTCTGGATTAAATCCTGGAATAGTGACGTCATCAAATATTTCCAACTAAAACCATAGCGATCAATTTTAGAATTATTTTATAGAATTTTTGTTATTTTTGATACATTACAATCGTCACCTACCTCTATCTCACTTTCGTTTGCTTTGCTAAAGTCCAATAAATAAATTCGATTTGGTACAAGAAAAGACACAAATTTTATAAACAGTTGCTGATCATTTCGACCTCCAGAATAGGACTGGATGCTTCCCATGTCAATCGTCAGATTTTTAACTAAACTCCCATCCAATCGTCGCAATTCCAATTTGCTTTTAACATCCTCCAAGTAATTTACGACGAGATAATTCCTATCAATTATGTTTCAATAGACCGTCTCTCATGATAATTTACAAAATCCATTAATAAAAAAGTTAAACAAATACTCGTTTATTGGAGCTGCCCAATTTATGACATTGTTGGTATCCTCAGGAACTATAATTGTCCAGTTTGAATCCGGAACATTGAAGTTCATTTTGACAACATGATTTTTTGAAGCATTTTTGTTGGTGAGGAAATAGAAATATTCGTTATCGTTTGTAATATACTGCAATTGAAATGATTTTTTAGATAATTCTTGTGAAAAGATAATCAATGTTCGATAAAATGTTAATTTTGTGGCGGGAGATCACCAACGTCAATACACAATTATGGCCAACTAAACATTATGTCTAATAGTTATATTACTCTTTGTATTATTTTTTGGTGTTTACCTACCTTATATTTGGCATCGTAATTTGTGACAATATCAAAATACGCCCACTCTTCCGGATTTTCATCCTCAATAGTAACAACGTAAATGGATTGGTCTCCATAAGATCCTTCTCCATCTGCTGCTTCAGGTGTTATGATTAATACTTTTTCATCTTTTCCCATGGCCATTCCTGACGCACTGTTAAAGGAAACACCGGATTTTAATAATATTCATCAATTAATTGAATTATTCCGCTTCCCCACTTCTTACTCTTATTAATGATTGATTACTATTATGGAATTGAAATGTAAGAATTTTAAAAACAGAAAATTAAGTGATATTTTTAAAATTAAATCAACAAAATTCTGTGGTTGCAGTAAAGCACAGTTTTGTGATAATACGTACTAAAATTGTATTTGCTATCTATTTTTCAACTATAAAATTACGATCGTATTGCTTGTGACATTTAATACTAATACTAATAATTATAATATGCACATGAATGAGACATGGTTCCTGTCTAAATCTTTACCAATATTCTTTTAGATAAGTACCTAGTAATTTCTTACATTATACGGTTAGGATTTCCAGGTGATGTAAATACAACTGTATCATCAGTCTGAGCCGTTCCTATTTTATGGTAACTAATTGCCTGGTTGCTATCGGTCTCTGGATCTGAACGAACTGAATCACCTCCAAATTCCGGGTAATGCTGAACAACAAACAAATCGTTATGTTTCTTAAGTGTAAGCAGAAATATAATACGCAAGCCTTATATAATTATATACATTTAGGATTGAAGTTAAAAAAGCTATATATGTACCTACATTACAAAAATATTTTTTAAATAACAAAATGATTATGAATATTAAGCAAATAATTTTTAAGCCAGACAATTTTTTTCTCCTTTATAGTTTTAAGATTTGTTAATTGATTTTTCACAAATCTCAATAATTATATGTAAGTCAGATTTCTGTATACCTACGTACTTAAATAGTAATAATATGTAACGATGATATTGTAAGAAAGTATCAAGGTCAAAATGAAAAGAAATTTAACCCCATAAAAGATTCCTTCGTTGCCCTTCCAGACTATATCTGTGAATTTCACTTTGACTAAAGTATCTTCAAGATCTTGTCCAGATGATACATTCCGAAAGTGAATCGTGATCCAGTCTGAGCCACTTTCAGACAAACCATAAGCAAAAATTTCTCCGTTTTTAGAGAATGCTCTTGCTGTAGTAAGGGCAATTGTTCCGTCTTCCGAGAGATCATTAGGATCAAGAAAAACACGACGATTTGTCGGTTCCTGTAGGGAGTCTTGAATGTAGAGCACGCTAAAATATAAACGTAGTTGCAATAAACAATGAACATTTATTAGTGGTCCTGAATAAAATGCGAGTCTTTGTATTTAATACACTTCTTAATATAATAAAAAATTACTTTTGATTCTCCAAACCCGTGTTGGAAAACTGGAAATAATGATTTCCGTGCTTCATCATTTCATTGCATTTCCGGTAGTTCCATAGTTCTGACATTTGACTCCTTAGTTTGTCTCTGAAATGATATTTCTCTACATAAGGCACAGTGATCTTGTTTTGATCATCGACGAATTTCTTTATTCGGGCTACATTGGCGGGGGTTTCCACGTCCTCCATCCAACGATAAGGATCCGAAACCTTTAAAATCATACAATGATTTATAGAATTATGACTAACTATGACTTTGGAATGTAAGACGTACGCAATAAGGCAATTACACTTGTTCGGTTAAAATCATCCACAACAGATGCATCACGGTAAGTGTCCGGGTAATTTATACGGCATCCTAAACTGCGTGAAAAGACGTTACTCTCCGCCACAGAAGAAATTGCCAGAATAATTACAAATACTGTGGAAAAAATTAGGTAATACAATTATGCCACTTGTTTTCGGTAATCATAATAAAGAAAAAATACCCACATAATAATAATATGACATAATATGTCTTTCTTACGTTTCCTCGAATGGATTTCGGTAGCCATTTTAAAGATCCTGACTTACTTTGCTGACTGAGCCGGACTGAACGACTGACAAACTGGAAGCCAATTGGACAGTCATTAAATTTAACTGAAAAATAGAGTGGCGAGGATTCTATCAATCTATTGTTTTAATTATTATTACCCTTATCATTAATTAATATTTATATCGTATCTTATGTAGTTATGTCAATGTAATTCACAATTGACAGTTTAATAATTTCCTTGTTCTTTTTATCGTACACAAAATGAAATTAATTGAACATGTACCTGTCTTTTACATTGATATACTTCTCAAATTGTATTGTACAATTATAGGCATGTGATGATGTACATGTTACAATTAAAGATCGATTGACTTGACAGGCATACTATATTGCCATTTTATGTCGTTGAGTTTTCGTTGTTCTTTTGATGTAGCGAAACGGTGGCAAAGCACCTGTCAAAAACAAATCTATATCGGACGTGATCAGAATGTTTACTGTCCGTTTTATTTTTTTCCAATGCACTTGAACTTTAATAAGCTCTACAGCTCAATGTACTTCATATTAACCATGCATGCACTCACTTTATAGTTTGTATTTCTGTAAAATGGATGAACAAGAATAAAATATCCGGAATGTTCTGCTTTAATTATTTTTCCGGGAATGGGTCGAGTCTTCGATAGTGGTGAGTCTATTTCGTTGTTTTCTACAGTAAAAGTGCAGCTACAAAACTGAAATTGGACTTAAAAGGTTGCCCATCAGAAGATATACAAGGAGAAACCAAATTCAAATTGGAAAGGTCAGCATTTAAAAAAAAAGAGTTTGACTGAATTTTAGCATGTTTGAATTTTGTGATAAATTGCAGCTGAAGACAACTGAAGAGCGATCACGAAAGGTTATATAGTCAAGAATATGCAAATTTAAGCAGTATTCTTTATCAAAAGCAACGGAAACCAGGTAGTCGATCAATGGAATGATTCATCAAAACTTAACATTTTCGTATGCCACTCAGGCAACTCAAGTACTCGGACTCAAACTTCTCATTGTTAAAATAAACTCCAGATGCTCGACTCGACTTCCCCAACTGCTTTTGTGTGTAGATAATTAATCCATAGATTATTATTATCATTAATTTTTGTTGTCTTTATATGCTTTCCTCAATATACGTCCAGGTCCTAAATTCAGTGATATATTGTTAATATATAGTTGTATAAACGATGATCTAAAGATGTGCAAAACTGCCTAAAGAAGACTTTATAAAAAATACACCAATATAAACACGGCAATACATTCACTAATTGTAATCGCGGATATTAATTG
>JABASI010006266.1:0-11093 GCA_019776505.1 Tomocerus nigrus
CTAGCTCTGGCTAGCAGGCAGACTACTGCTGCATGCTGGCGTCTGACTCTGGCGCATGCGTTGTGTAAATTTTCGGACAGAGGACAGAATGTACAGACATTTCTCTCCGATAATAAATATCGTTGATGCTAAAAGTCAGTGTAACCACTGCCAAATAATCATATTATGTTTAAATTATCGGAACCTTTTCCACTGTAAGAAGAACATTTTTAGCTGAAACAAAAACAAAGGACCCGTGAGCATATTTTGAGCTATTTCTTGGTTTTCGAGAAGAAATAAAAAGAATCAGATGCTTTCACGCTGATGTGTATGAT
Source organism: Tomocerus nigrus (assembly GCA_019776505.1). Taxonomy (NCBI): domain Eukaryota; kingdom Metazoa; phylum Arthropoda; class Collembola; order Entomobryomorpha; family Tomoceridae; genus Tomocerus; species Tomocerus nigrus. The sequence continues at coordinate 315 of JABASI010006266.1, forward strand.
GGCTCTCTCTGACCGAAGTACTTAAATGGCTTGGACACATGCATATATGTATTTTTAGTATAATGTGTAGTTTCTATTACCGTATTCTTCCGGCACAGCGGGCTTTCACCCAGTTTATAAGTAATAAGTGATTCGCTGAGTAACCAGATATAATATAAAATCACATATATGACAGAAAATCCAAGGGAAAGTAAATTCAGTGTCTTATTTCTGCCGGATGTCTTTCTCATTTTGTTCGTCTCTCGGCCTCGTTACTCTCGTTGAGTTGTCTTCGTCCTCACCATTTCCTTCCTTTAACTACTTCTCCTTTCACTTCACGATCTGTGTGAGAAAACTAGAGAAATCCTTTTGTCTGTACATTATCAGCTTTTTTCATTATCTCGAGACAATAATCCCAACAATGAGCATAAGATATCAATATTACGGACTTCATGTCCTATTTCAAAACCTAACAGTTATATCCCTACTCAGCATCTCATCTCACCAAGAACTGAAGAACCATTATGGTTTTAGTAATACAAATGTCACTTTCCCCGGTGCGCACTAGTTCAATAAACGTTTTTATTTTAACTTTGTTTACGGAGCCTGTCGTTTCAGTTGATTGACGACAATAAACGCTAACATGTAATGTACAAGAACATTTACTCACATTCCCTGTCAACTTAAATGCCCCACTCCATAAGTACTCTCCCAGCATTGTTTTCAACTAAAGCCCATTTAAATTATGGTTTGTAGCTTTTTTTAGTATTTTTGTAAATGGATATACGGTGGGTGTCCTTATACTCTTTATTTTATGGTCGATTTGCGGGAATGGGCACTAACATGAGTTGAACAGGCACCGTACTTTCACAACAGCTTTCTTCTCTGCACATGCATAAATGTTTAAAAAGGAGGGCTAGACAACGCTTTCTTTCTTACCTTCTTCATCTGCCAAAATACACCACCCTCTTTTTTTCATTCATCCAAGCATATCCAAGCCTTCCTCCGAATCTCAGCATAACCCATACAAGCGCCTCCTTCTGGATACCGTGTGAATCATGAAGTCTGCAGAGATCTATTTTAAGGGGTTGCTTGCTCTGCTATTTTGTAGATCTTCAACGTCTGCCTCGAGTTTTGTCTTCATCCACTAGATCGAAGCTCATCATTAGAGATGAACATCGATAGAGGAGACAGTGAAAGCCTTTTTGCAGAAAGACACAGGGTGCCCAGCTAGAGGTTTAATATGGGTTAGGTTGTCACTGTCATTGTCTTTACATATTTATTGCTTGTTATGCCTAAAGAAGTTTTCCTTAATTTTATGTACCTACCTACCTAGATTATTCTTTTCCCTTTTATAGTATTATATGTACCGTATAACTCTAATTAGTTCACCCACTCGAAATAGTCCATTAATGATATTCGACATGATGATAAAATCGCGTCAGCGTAAACCTTGGCTCGATTTTCAGAATACAGATATAAGGTAGGTAGTTCCCATTCAGCAGATTTTAAGCTAGAAGCAGTGCAGAGGAAAAAAATATGCATAAAGCAAGTTCTTATCATGATTTGTCATGAATATGAAGACAACAATGGAAGACAACACTGCGAGACCAATTAGAGAAACAGGATCATAATATATACTTCATTTAAAGAAGGAGATGAATGCTCTGAGAAGGACTTGCTTATTTGAAGGAAAAATCTAAGAATATAAATGCTATTACTTAGCCTGCTCAATAAGGTAGGTAGTTCCCATTCAGCAGATTTTAAGCTAGAAGCAGTGCAGAGGAAAAAAATATGCATAAAGCAAGTTCTTATCATGATTTGTCATGAATACGAAGACGACAATGGAAGACAACACTGCGAGACCAATTAGAGAAACAGGATCATAATATACTTCATTTAAAGAAGGAGATGAATGCTCTGAGAAGGACTTGCTTATTTGAAGGAAAAATCTAAGAATATAAATGCTATTACTTAGCCTGCTCTTTCTACTTATGGCATTATGGTGTCTTCAGGCGACGAACTTACGGAGATATTGATGATAATCAATCAATAACATGCCGAAAACGCCAATTCACTTTACCTGTCATCTTATTTACTATATTTCTCATAAATATTAATTTCATTATTAAAAACAAATTGCAATTCTTATTGAAGAAATAAATAGCTCCCCCCATCGATATAATTCACCCCTAGGAGTCAACTATCAAATTTTCGCATTAGAAGCATTGGTGAAATAATTTGAGTTCTACGGTTACCTACTGCATTTGTGCTAGTTATCTCACCGTCAGATTTAGTTTGCTAATAACAATGACGCTTGATTTTACACAGTTCATTTCATTTACATTGATTCTTATCAAGCAACAAAAATAGCATTACTCCATAGTGTTGACAACATTTGTACCCTTAATTGCTCAATTCTTTCAGGTACAACTGCAATACTTAGCAATATTATAAATAACAGATCCCAGAATACTGGTACAAAGATTGCATTTTGATTAGTCAGTGTGCAACAAAAGTAAAATGATAATCTTGAAATATGGAGTGGAAATAGAATACTAACATTTTTTCATGCTAATAATGCCAAATGCAAGAGGAAGGCAACCAGAATATTTGCCATGTAATATGCATAGATATATAGAGTATTAGGGATGTATTTTATCTCCGTATTGTCCTCTCCCTTTTATTGCTCCACCACTACGTAATGGTATAAGTAACACTTATGTGACAGATACAGATATTTTCTATGTAGTCGTGCTGCGGGAAGAAGAGAAAGCAAGTTAACATATTATTCTCCTTTAGATGAAATTGAGAGCCATTGTCTCGTGTCGTGTCCCTGTAGATTAGCCAGGATTCATACTTGAGACTCGACAATAATCTTTTAAGCATCGGGATGGGATGAGTCACTTTCATACACACATTCACATTGTGATGTGGATACACAGTAATGCAATGGGACTGTGTCTCCGAAGTCTCGTTACCATCTAATCATCATGAGTCCTTCTTACTCTTGCACTTGCAATCATTGCTCTGCGAATGGAAGGGGCAGAGTGCCATAACCATTGAAGAAGAAGGGTGCGATACCTATCCTACAATGATGACACTCATTTTTTCTCACGATCCCTCCGTTTTATTGCTCTTCAAAACATTTTGTAAATACAGGGAAATTGTGATGGCTTTTCAAATGCATCGTCATATTATTACACTCATCCACTCGCTCACACAGTTACCTATGCACACATGAGTAGGCCAATATTTAATAAAATTCATTTCGAAGATACTTTTGAAAACAAACTGATGCAATTCGAAACTATGCTACCTACATTGAGACATGAATATGAATAATAAATGTATTAATTTTATTACTAATATATTATTGTTTACGAGACCGTCCATATACCCCGGCAGTCTCGACATTTTAGCCAAAGTAACAGAAAGAAAATTAAATCTACCTTGAGCTGATAGGGAAGTAACAGACACATACATCGAACGGAAATTTAATTGCCAGAAAAAAACTATTTTATATTTTCATAGTTTTGGTGGGTACATAAATGCTTCTACTTATTTACCCGAAACTCCTAAACTATCACTTCAAAAATAAATGGCAGAAAATGTCCAGTCAAATTGAAATAAGCGTACTTACATTATGCTTACCTAGATAGTACACCATGGACGCCATGTAGAAATCCCTTCCGCTTTCCATTTTGATTTTGTAGGCACCTAAATATACAATGTATTTCTTATAACTGTTGCATATATTTAAAAGTAATAAAATACTGAGCACTTATATAGGTGTGCAGAAGAACAGGAAATATAATGCTTAATGTGTGCTAGTGTCACATAGGATGCTATTGTCATTTAAAACTGCAAAATGGCTTAATATTGTCTTTGCCTATTTTATGAGACTAATGGCCAGTGAGATTGACAGAATTGTCAAATAGTAACTCTTCGATAAGTCATTTTACCATTAGAGCGTTAAACGCTAACATTGGGTTAGCTTTATTTATTAACTATTTACCTTGTGTGTTGAAGACTTTAGTATAAGCATGTGTATTACTAGTGACACGATTCTTCATACAGTATATTTGCTCAGTTGCATACTTGCATTTGCATAGTCACATGTAGCAATCAACAGTGTTATCTATTTTGTAACCAGTAAAGCCTTAAACATTGTTTCTTAATTCAGGGACGTATGCAACTGAGCAAATAGACCGTATTATATCGTGCGATCTATTTCATACGCGCGTATGAAGAATCGTAACACACGTTTGTCGTCGTCGTCGCACATCACAGTTTTTTGCTTGATTGGATTGCTCTAGTACAAGTTTTAGTTTGTATTGTACCTACTGTACTGTACCTATTACATGAACGGAACAATCTGATTCTATAACGTTGACACTCTTATATTCACAGAACGGTGCTCTTTATGGACCTAACATTTATTTACTGACATAATACGTAAGAAGAGTTAGTTTTGTATTAGATCGAGTCAGGGAAAATGAGATAAGATGTGGCTCGTATCGATAAAGTCGATACGTGTCTCTATTCAAGCTCATCAATCACTTCGGTGTGTTCTATCCATGCAGACCAAACCCAGTGGAATGACTCAAGTGCAATTCCCGTAGAAATATTTCATACAATGATTACCTTATAAACATCTATAATACTACTTTCAGTGCCCCAATGCTAGACAAACCCATACATTTAGTATCTCCTCCCCAAATGACATGTTAGCTAAGTAAAGCGTAATCGCTTCCGCTATCAACACTTACTCTCCCACTTAAAACTGCGCTATACTCTAGTTTGGATTATTTTTGTTGCATGTTTTTCACGCATCAAAATATTTTTTGTCCTTCATTCGGCTACACACTTGCTTTTAGCAAGTCACCGCATACTTTGCAATTTTTAGCACCTAAAGAATTGCCAAAAATTTTGGGCTGTAGTACATATATGTTTACTATTTTCTGGTGTACGCTGGAGAATGCGAATTAGAGGGTGAAAAAATTGGGCTTAATAATTAGTATTAGAAAAACAAAATCCTGGAAAGCCCTTTGTGCAATTGGCTTAGTGTGTATTTATATTTTAAGCATTAATATCGGCAATGGTCAGTGACATGTTGGATAGGAAAATAAAGTGAAATAAATTCAAATAGATCTGCAGAAACTGCAGGTGTACGTACAAATATAAGTATAGGTACTTACACTTATTTACAGACTTATCATGACATTATTTATGCTTGGTTTCTGGAATCAGCAAATGTTATAATACAAGCTACTAAACATGTTCAATATTTACGTCTGATGACGATATGTATAAGCACTCACGTTGCATATGCATGAACATTTATGGGAAAGGATATGCCTTCTCAACTTGTTTATTACAATTTCTAATGATTCAGAAAAGAGGAGTCAGATCATAGTACCATACTGTCTGTCGCTCGCTTCACTCTCCTCCACCCAAACTTCATTTATATTCAATGAGATTCTCTCCCTTAAGGGATGAGTCGGAATCTCATCTCTTCTGTGAAATGATGCTGCGGATTAACTTTCATACGTTTAGTAAGTACATATAGTATGTACATAAAATATATTGTAAACCATAAATACATCCTCATGACACGCTCTAATAGAAAATTTCATCAATGCTAGTGTAGTAACTCTGTACCTATAATATCTGTAACAGTAGTGCAGCATTCGATTTGGTTCTCTATTTCCCTTCTCAACAGCTAGGATCTCCCTGAATGAAAGCTCTGACTTTTGAAAGGATTGATGGAGCGATTCATCCTCTATTCTTCCTCGCCTTCCACTTAAACCTTCTTAAAATTAAGAACTTACATCAATGAAACGGAGCATTGTCAGCATTGTTGTGGTAGTATTTATTTCCTTACTATGAAGTTTATTTTAGTGTCAATTTTCGAAATTTCCTCACTATGAAGAAATGTCAAACTCTTTATTATATTATTTATAATTTTATTTTGGATAAACTTTAATTTCTAAGGTCCAACTTGAATTTTAAAATGAAGCTACATATTAAACACTACAAATATGTACAGCAAATTTTTAACTGTTTTGTAAGTAGGAAATAAGCCCTAGGGAGCATTTTCTATTTCCCAGGAATAAGTATTATATTTAAAGGGAGCTTACTGGGATATTTGAAAGTGGGATGTTTCTAAGGAATATAAACTCAGGGAGTGGGAAAGAGGAAACATTACGTAAGAAAGTCTTACGGTAAGTACCCTTATGAAATAGGGATTTCTTCAGACAAGATCAGATTTCAGATATCTTTATGAGTGAAGAGCGTCAAACAATGTAGAGCATTCCTATTTCCTAGTAGCAATAAGCCTTAGTTTAAAGTACTTCTGACTTTCCATTGAACACGATAAATACCTGTGACTCAAAGCTACGGCTTGTCAATGCAATGCACTTGGAAGTGTATATATGTACACATTATCAAAGGGCATTGATAGAGAAATCGACTCAAGACATTTAAAATTAGCAAAGAGAATAATCTAGGATGGGAATGTAAGGTAACGGTCAAGTAATGCCCCTAAAATACGATTTCCCTTTATATTGAAGTACCAAGTGTGTCATTAATAGAAATTCTTCAATTGCATTTTCTAAGATGAAAGGGAGAGGAGGGAAGATCTGGGGCGAAAACGGAGAGAGAATGGGGAAAGAGAGAAGGGATAGGATGACAAAGGTTGTCAATGCTTTCCAAAGGAGAACAGGGCAAAAATGTAACAGGGCAGTTGAGTGCTGGAGTTAGTAGAATAAGTGGATTTCAAAGCAGCTTGATCCCCATCGACATGGCACTGGAAGCTGAACTTTTTAGGCAGTGAGAAGCGGAAACTCATTGGCATATCTTGGCACGTAGTATCGTATGACTTCCTTTTTCAACTCCGTTATTCACACTCTTAATTTTGATTAGAAAATGAGAAGCAGGAGACGGAACGGACGACCGAGGAAGCCACTCGCGCACATATTATGCTTTCTTCTATAGGAGTCTAACTAAGCCCAACAAAACTTTACGCGAAATTGAATTGGGCTGGGGTGTCCCTAATGACTTCACTCACAACTGAAATAACAGCCGAATAAAATATTCCTGCATAGTTCGACACTCCACTCCATAATTTCAACTTGCCTTGTTCCTTGTCTTCCCTTTTCTCGATCTGGATCACGTAGTATAGTAGTCATCTATCAATGCACTATCATACCCTGCAACAGCCCAAACACTCTTCCTCTCCGCAATTAAACTGCTCGGTATATTACAAATATCCACAAACTTATAAACCATAAATAATCCAAGCAATAGATATCCTTTAGTCAACCATATAATAATATTAGTACAGTACATAGGTATGTACACAAGATCTACCCTGCAAAACTGCCACTCTGAATTCATTTTGACTTCCATCCATCACAAATTGTAATTTATCTTTGAACTAATTTAACTTTCTTTTTTATGTGACTTATCCATCCTGTAAATATTTTTTTACCCTTATAATAATAGTACTATTCTGCCATTTACTTGAGCAGTTTAATCCATTACTCTTCAGACAGAGACAGAATCATGCTAAATAATTAATATGACATAATATTTGTACAGTACCTACAGTTTTATAGTTAATTAGACTATATAGGTGCTTAGATTTCCATGTGCAGATTAATGATGAAAATCTATACAATCAATATAAAGCCTTTCGGGCATTTGCACTTGCTCCTTATGTTGCTAAATACTTAAATAGTAATCCCACCTGTGAACTAATGAGAAAAACGTAATGTAGATTATGGAGACACACAAGATAATCAGTTGTAGATACCCATCGAAGTCGTAAACTGTAAATGTGATAAATGTTTACGAAATTACCTATCAGTGGTTACCTGACACAACACCTGGTAGGCTAGTATAATTGCGGGAGATATTTTTACCAAGAAGCGAAGCAATTAATGATTTTTGATGCTTGGCCTCTTATGGTAGCGTCAAATTTTAGTTTAAAAAATCCATTACCTTGTTTGCATTTGTCCGTGTTCCGGACATATGTTTTTAAAACCAAATAAAATGTTTAACATTGTTCAATCCGTTCTCGCGCTGGGTGGCGGCGTGCTAACTTTGAGTCCTCCTTAAGGGGATGCATTTGTGTCGGTAGGCAGGTTATTATAAACCATTAACTATATTTAGCCATGCTTGATCCTTGCTACCAACAATATTGTTTCCAGCAATCATATATCAAAAACAAACGAATAAACCTTTGTTCATGAAGGTAGATAAATAATATTCGACGAAGACTATAAGGGAAAGTTGAACAACAACGAGACGAGAACAATGCGGAATATAGAAAACAAACTCAAGTCGAACTATTTATATCTACGAATTGAACCAGTCTATGCTAAATAAGGACGGGGTGAAACAAAATAGAGAAAGCGTATTGTTATAGACATTTTGCACGGAGCGGCAAAGGTAGAATTATATTGCACCGTCAATGAGTAAACACATCAACAGTATATGGAAAGAAGAGAAGAGCCTGAAGAATAGACAGGGCAACTAAGCGACTGAAGTGTAACATTACAAAGTGGTATGCACCCACTCCTTTTCATGTAAGTTTCGTCGAAAATAATAATACGGGTGCGCGGGTAGCACAATGCAATGTAGTGCATCGGAATACATAGGGATGAATGTAAGTATAGATATAGATCCCTAATGGTTCCAATGACATCAGGGATATCTTTTCCAATCTCATTTTCTAGATGACTCATCCATATTTGCTGACAATGAAAACAGGAGCTTGCATCACATCACATCAAATCCACATCCATTATTCCGCATTCGAAGCAACAGCCATATATTCTGAAGCCGACAGGAGCTTAACGAATTCCTCCTATGCACTTTATACAAATCTTCTGTTTTATACGAACTTATTACAATGTAGCACTAGTTTTCTGTGTTGTAATTTTTGCTGCCCTTCTATTGCCTTGAATGCATACTTATTTGACGGTAGCTTAACACATTCTAGAAGAATCATTTTCGGGATACTCCGTAGAAACATGCAGTGAACTATGCTGTATAGCCTACTGTAATACACTGCAATAGAAAACACAATGCATTTACTTACATTTTCGAATACGGCCACAGCAGCACAGCCGAATGCTAGTGAGTGAGGGCATTTCTCTGGCTTTCCTCGCTTTGTCCCTTCCTCTTTCTCCCAAGCAAGTCAAAACCAAAGGCAAACGCTGGATTTTGCTATGTAAGTATGGGGATGGAGAGAATAGCAGTTCACTTCACTGCTTCGCTCACTCACTCACTCACCCTCTATAAACTTCAGACTCGATTGTCTCACAGTTCAATTTGCCTACTCGCAGAATTGAACTGGTTGACTGATTGCAAGTTAAGTTCCGTTTCTTGGCTCCTTGTGTGTACAAATAGAAACTAAGCCAAAGGACCAGCTACACTTCTCTTCTTTACTTCCACTCACACCACACCCGCTGAACAACTAAAATGCCCTAAAATCTCAGATAGTAGAAGTTTCAATTCCATTTCCTACTAAAGCACACTCTCAAACTACTATATACTATCTCTATCTAGTTTTACATTATGTAATCTGCGATATTTTAAATGCACACTTTAAGCATAACAGCATCTTGTCCCTACATGAATTTACGTCGACTTAACTCAAATCACAACGCACACACGCATCCAGCATTCCGTTGCAATACACTTTTAAGCACTTTTGTTTTACAACACGTTTAAGGTCCAACGACTATTTTCCATTACAGCAATCAATATTATGCCCTATATAGTCTACTGCGTTTCTAACGATTCGAGTATCCTCCACAGCATCCACTACTCCTTTCTAAACACAAAATCCATCAGAATTGTTATTCAAAATTCAAACTCTCCATTGATTTCATTAGAGAAAACTTGAACAAAACAGATAGAAACAAAGTTGGGACTTAAATCATGAAGCAACCCTTTCTTCCAAATAAACAATTTTTACATGACAACGCTAATGAGAATGGTGTATAGGTCGACTGCAGACAATAAACAACGAATAGGAATTTACACAAAACATCTCCCAATATAAATCTCTGCATCAAATTACGTATACTATTCATAAAAGAGTATCTGAATTTGGAGTATATTCAGCAATCCGAATAATTTAAGACAGATGATTTATCTGATACCTCCCACAATTCATAAATATTTTTCCCAGGAATCTAATTTAATTAATTCTAGGTACATGCACCTGGGTATTTATTTTATTTAGCATTCATCCAGTATTTTATTAACACTGTGTATTTCCCAAAATTTATTTCCAGATTTCCAATATGAATCCTTATTATGTGTCCCAGTTTAAATTTATTTCGTAATATTTGATAAGACAATCAACAGGGGAAATAAAGGATGTCCGGAAAGTAAAGCAACAGATTTCTCTGTGTTATAGTTTTTTGAGAGAAAGAGATACAAATTAGTGTTAGCATTTTCTGAAATCTGCGGTTCAAAAGCTGCTTTGTATGTTAGTTTACGGCATCACAGTACCACCGTTCTCCATGAAGAGAAAAGAGCGCGAGGAGTTTGCAAAAAGAGAAATTCCTACTTTGAAAACAGCGCGGGAAGGAACAAATCAAGAGCCGCCAAACTTTTTTTAGAGGAAGGAAGGTGAAGGGACGTAATATACAAAATATTTTCAGGATATTTATAGACAGGAAAATATATTTTTAATTATATCTCAGGTAGCCCCATGTCTCAGGGCACCAGTTCCAAAATTCACAAGGTGAAAGCAGCTTTCGCCAAGACACTTTCCCC